>MU847767.1:0-38433 GCA_032690845.1 Eleusine coracana subsp. coracana
ACCCTCAAGGCATGTGCTATAGCTCCCGAACACCTTAGACATGATGAAAATACATCAAAATGATGAGGAGTCTAGGACATGAATATTGGTATAGTCTCTCGATAGGATGGCTATAGCCATGAAAATGGCTTTACTTGGGCGGAAACTGGCTCGAATAAAGATAATAGCAAAAATAGATAAATGATATCTGACCCTTGAGGGCATGTGCTATAGCCCACGGACACCTTAGATGAGACTCAAAATTACATCAAAAGAGGAGGAGTCTGGGACAATATTGCTATAGACTCTCGATAGGATGTGCTATAGCCCATGAAAATGGCTTAGATGGTGAAAATTGGCTCGATTGAAAATAACAAAAAACACATAAATTATATCTAACCCTCGAGGGCATGTGCTATAGCCCACGAACACCTTAGACAGGCTCAATATTACATCAGAAAGAGGAGGAGTCTACGACATGATTATTCCTATAATCTCTCGATAGGATTTGCTATAGCCCACGAAAAAGGCCTAGATGGTTAAAAATGGCTTGAATGAAGATAACAAAAAAAATATAGATAAATCATATCTGACCCAAAAGGGCATGTGCTTAGAGCCCACGACACCTTATACAGACTCAAAGATTACATCGAAAAGAGAGAGGTCTATGACGTGAATATTGCTATAGACTCTCGAATAGGATGTGCTATAGCCCATGAAAATGGCTAGATGGGTGAAAATTTGGCTCGATTGAAAATACAAAAAAAACACATAAATCATATCTACCCTCAAGGGCATGTGCTATAGCCACAGACACCTAGACATGCTCAATATTACATCAGAAAGAGGAGGATGTCTACGACATGAGTATTGCTATAACTCTCGATAGGATTTGCTATAAGCCCACGAAAAATGGGCCTAGATGGTTAAAAAATGGCTTGAATGAAGATAACAAAAAAAATATAGATAAATCATATCTGACCATCAAGGGCATGTGCTATAGCCACAGACACCTTAGACAGGATCCAAAGTACAACGATCCGAAAAAGGAGGAGATCTAGGGACATGAATCTTGTCTATAATACCTCTCGATAGGAGGTACTATTAGGCCCACGGACACCTTAGACAAAGGCTTCAAATTTACAATCGGAAAGAGTAGGAGTCTAGGACATGAAGTATTGCTATAATTCTCGTCGATAGGATGGTCTATAGCCCACGAAAAGGGCCTAGATGGTTAAAAAAATTGCTCGAAAAATGGAAGATAACAAAAAAAAATAGTATAAATCATATCTGACCCTGCAAAGGGCATGTGCTATAGCTCACGAACACCTTAGACATGATTGAAAAGTACATCAAAATGAATGAGGATTCTAAGGGACAGGTTGAAATATTGGTATAGTGCCTCTCGATAGGATGTGCTATAAGCCCATGAAAATGGCTTACATTGGGCGGAAACTGGCATGCGAATAAAGATAATAGCAAAAAGAGATAAATGATATCTGACCCTTGAGGGCATGTGCTATAGCCCACGGACACCTTGATAGACTCAAAATTACATCAAAAAGAGGATGAGTCTGGGACATGAATATTGCTATAAGACTCTCGATAGGAATGTGCTATAGCCCATGAAAATGGCTTAGATGGGTGAAAATTGGCTCGATTGAAATAACAAAAAAACACATAAATTATATCTAACCCTCGAGGGCATGTGCTATAGCCCACGAACACCTTATACAGGGCTCAATATTACATCAGAAAGAGGAGGAGTCTACGACATGATTAGTCCTATAATCTCTCGATAGGAGTTTGCTATAGCCCACGAAAAAGGCATAGATGGTTTAAAAAAATGCTTGAATGAAGATAACAAAAAAAAAATATAGATAAATCATATCTGACCCAAAAGGGCATGTGCTATAGCCCACGGACACCCTTATATAACCTCAAAAGACATCAAAAAGAGGAGGAGTCTAGGACATGAATATTGCTATAGACTCTCGATAGGATGTGCTATAGCCCATGAAATGGCTTAGATGGGTGAAAATTGGCTTGAATGCAAATGACAAAAAAAACACATAAATCATATCTGACCCTCGAGGGCATGTGTTTATAGCCCACGGACACCTTAGACATGCTCAAATTGCATCAGAAAGAGGAGGAGTCTACGACATGAGTATTGCTATATCTCTCGATAGGATGTGCTATACCCATGAAAATGGCTTCGATGGTTAAAAAATGGATCGAATGAAGATTACAAAAAAATATAGATAAATCATATCTGACCCTCAAGGGCATGTGCTATAGCTCACGAATACCTTAGACATGATCAAAATTATATCAAATGATGAGGAGTCTAGGACATGAATATTGGTATAGTCTCTCGATAGGATGTGCTATAGCCCATGAAAATGGCTTACTTGGGTGGAAACTATCTCGAATAAAGATAATAGCAAAAATAGATAAATGATATCTGACCCTCGAGGGCATGTGCTATGGCCCACGGACACCTTAGATAGACCCAAAATTATATCGAAAAGAGGAGGAGTCTCGGACATGAATATTGTTGTAGACTCTCGATAGCAAGTGCTATAGCCCATGAAAATGGCTTAGATGGGTAAAAATTGGCTCGACTGAAAAATAACAAAAAAAACACATAAATCATATCTAACCCTCAAGGGCATGTGCTATAGCCCACGGACACCTTAGACAGGCTCAAAATTACATCAGAAAGAGGAGGAGTCTACGACATTGAGTATTTCTATAATCTCTCGATACTATGTGCTATAGCCCACAAAAATGGCCTAGATGGTTAAAAAAAAAGGCTCGAATGAAGATAACAAAAAAAATATAGATAAATCATATCTGACCCTCAAGGGCATGTGCTATAGCCCACGGACACCTTAGACAGACTCAAAATTACATCGAAAAGAGGAGGAGTCTATGACATGAATATTGCTATAGACTCTGGATAGGATGTGCTATAGCCCATGAAAATGGCTTAGATGGGTGAAAATTGGCCTCGATGAAAATAACAAAAAAAACACATAAATCATATCTAACCCTCAAGGGCATGTGCCATAGGCCACGAACACCTTAGACAGGCTCAATATTACATCAGAAAGAGGAGGAGTCTACGACATGATTATTGCTATAATCTCTCGATAGGATTTGCTATAGCCCACGAAAATGGCCTAGATGGTTAAAAAATGGCTTGAATGAAGATAACAAAAAAAATATAGATAAATCATATCTGACCATCAAGGGCATGTGCTATAGCCAACAGACACCTTAGACAGACTCAAAAGTACATCGAAAGAGGAGGAGTCTAGGACATGAATATTGCTATATACTCTCGATAGGATGTACTATAGCCCACGGACACCTTAGACAGGCTCAAATTTACATCGGAAAGAGTAGGAGTCTATGACATGAGTATTGCTATATTCTCTCGATAGGATGTGCTATAGCCCACGAAAATGGCCTAGATGGTTAAAAAAATTGCTCGAATGAAGATAAGAAAAAAAATATATATAAATCATATCTGACCCTCAAGGGCATGTGCTATAGCTCACGAACACCTTAGACATGATAAAAATTACATCAAAATGATGAGGAGTCTAGGACATGAATATTGGTATAGTCTCTCGATAGGATGTGCTATAGCCCATGAAAATGGCTTACTTGGGCGGAAACTGGCTCGAATAAAGATAATAGCAAAAATAGATAAATGATATCTGACCCTTGAGGGCATGTGCTATAGCCCACGGACACCTTAGATAGACTCAAATTACATCAAAAAGAGGAGGAGTCTGGGACATGATATTGCTATAGACTCTCGATAGGAAGTGCTATAGCCCATGAAAATGGCTTAGATGGGTAAAAATTGGCTTGATTGAAAATAACAAAAAAACACATAAATCATATCTAACCCTCAAGGGCATGTGCTATAGCCCACGGACACCTTAGACAGGCTCAAAATTACATCAGAAAGAGGAGGAGTCTACGACATGAGTATTTCTATAATCTCTCGATACTATGTGCTATAGCCCACAAAAATGGCCTAGATGGTTAAAAAAAAGGCTCGAATGAAGATAACAAAAAAAATATAGATAAATCATATCTGACCCTCAAGGGCATGTGCTATAGCCCACGGACACCTTAGGCAGACTCAAAAGTACATCGAAAAGAGGAGGAGTCTAGGACATGAATATTGCTATAGACTCTCGATAGGATGTGCTATAGCCCATGAAAATGGCTTAGATGGGTGAAAATTGGCTTGAATGCAAATGACAAAAAAAAACACATAAATCATATCTGACCCTCAAGGGCATGTGCTATAGCCCACGGACACCTTAGACATGCTCAAAATTACATCAGAAAGAGGAGGAGTCTACGACATGAGTATTGCTATAATCTCTCGATAGGATGTGCTATAGCCCATGAAAATGGCTTAGATGGTTAAAAAATGGCTTGAATGAAGATAACAAAAAAATATAGATAAATCATATATGACCCTCAAGGGTATGTGCTATAGCTCACGAATACCTTAGACATGATCAAATTATATCAAAATGATGAGGAGTCTAGGACATGATATTGGTATAGTCCTCTCGATAGGATGTGCTATAGCCCATGAAAATGGCTTACTTGGGTGGAAACTGGCTCGAATAAAGACAACAGCAAAAATAGATAAATGATATCTGACCCTCGAGGGCATGTGCTATGGCCCACGGACACCTTAGATCAGACTCAAAAGTACATTGAAAAGAGGAGGAGTCTAGGACATGAATATTGCTATAGACTCTCGATAGGAAGTGCTATAGCCCATGAAAATGGCTTAGATGGGTGAAAATTGGCTCGATTGAAAATAACAAAAAAAATACATAAATCATATCTAACCCTCGAGGGCATGTTCTATAGGCCCACGGACACCTTAGACAGGCTCAAATTACATCAGAAAGAGGAGGAGTCTACGACATGATTATTTCTATAATCTCTCGATACTATGTGCTATAGCCCACGAAAATGGCCTAGATGGTTAAAAAAATGGCTCGAATGAAATAACAAAAAAAATATAGATAAATCATATCTGACCCTCGAGGGCATGTGCTATAGCGCACAGGACACCTTAGACAGACTCAAAAGTACATCGAAAAGAGGAGGAGTCTATGACATGAGTATTGCTATATACTCTCGATAGGATGTGCTATAGCCCATGAAAATGGCCTTAGATGGTTAAAATTGCTTGAATGCAAATGAAAAAAAAACACATAAATCATATCTAACCCTCGAGGGCATGTGTTATAGCCCACGGACGCTTTAGACATGCTCACAATTACATCAGAAAGAGGAGGAGTCTACGACATGAGTATTGCTATAATCTCTCGATAGATGTGTTATAGCCCATGAAAATGGCTTAGATGGGTTAAAAAATGGCTCGAATGAAGATAACAAAAAAAATATAGATAAATCATATCTGACCCTCAAGGGCATGTGCTATAGCCCACGGACACCTTAGACAGACTCAAAATTACATCGAAAAGAGGAGGAGTCTATGACATGATATTGCTATAGACTCTCGATAGGATGTGCTATAGCCCATGAAAATGGCTTAGATGGGTGAAAATTTGGCTCGATTGAAAAATAACAAAAAAACACATAAATCATATCTAACCCTCAAGGGCATGTGCTATAGGCCACGAACACCTTAGACAGGCTCAATATTACATCAGAAAGAGGAGGAGTCTACGTCATGATTATTGCTATAATCTCTCGATAGGATGTGCTATAGCCCACGAAAATGGCCTAGATGGTTAAAAAATGGCTTGAATGAAGATAACAAAAAAAATATAGATAAATCATATCTGACCATCAAGGGCATGTGCTATAGCCAACAGGACACCTTAGACAGACTCAAAAGTACATCGAAAAGAGGAGGAGTCTAGGACATGAATATTGCTATATTACTCTCGATAGGATATGCTATAGCCCATGAAAATGGCTTAGATGGGTGAAAATTGGCTCGATTGAAAATAACAAAAAAAACACATAAATCATATCTAACCCTCAAGGGCATGTGCTATAGGCCACGGACACCTTAGACAGGCTCAATATTACATCAGAAAGAGGAGGAGTCTACGACATGATTATTGCTATAATCTCTCGATAGGATTTGCTATAGCCCACGAAAATGGCCTAGATGGTTAAAAAATGGCTTGAATGAAGATAACAAAAAAAATATAGATAAATCATATCTGACCATCAAGGGCATGTGCTATAGCGAACAGACACCTTAGACAGACTCAAAAGTACATCGAAAAGAGGAGGAGTCTAGGACATGAGTATTGCTATATTCTCTCGATAGGATGTGCTATAGCCACGAAAATGGCCTAGATGGTTAAAAAATTGCTCGAATGAAGATAACAAAAAAATATAGATAAATCATATCTGACCCTCAAAGGCATGTGCTATAGCTCACGAACACCTTAGACATGATGAAAATTACATCAAAATGATGAGGAGTCTAGTACATGAAAATTGGTATAGTCTCTCGATAGGATGTGCTATAGCCCATGAAAATGGCTTACTTGGGCGGAAACTGGCTCGAATAAAGATAGTAGAAAAAATAGATAAATGATATCTGACCCTTGAGGGCATGTGCTATAGCCCACGGACACCTTAGATAGACTCAAAATTACATCAAAAAGAGGAGGAGTCTGGGACATGAATATTGCTATAGACTCTCGATAGGAAGTGCTATAGCCCATCAAAATGGCTTAGATGGGTAAAAATTGGCTCGACTGAAAATAACAAAAAAAAGCACATAAATCATATCTAACCCTCAAGGGCATGTGCTATAGCCCACGGACACCTTAGACAGGCTCAAAATTACATCAGAAAGAGGAGGAGTCTACGACATGAGTATTTCTATAATCTCTCGATACTATGTGCTATAGCCCACAAAAATGGCCTAGATGGTTAAAAAAAAGGCTCGAATGAAGATAACAAAAAAAATATAGATAAATCATATCTGACCCTCAAGGGCATGTGCTACAGCCCACGGACACCTTAGACAGACTCAAAATTACATCGAAAAGAGGAGGAGTCTATGACATGAATATTGCTATAGACTCTCGATAGGATGTGCTATAGCCCATGAAAATGGCTTAGATGGGTGAAAATTGGCTCGATTGAAAATAACAAAAAAAACACATAAATCATATCTAACCCTCAAGGGCATGTGCTATAGGCCACGAACACCTTAGACATGCTCAATATTACATCAGAAAGAGGAGGAGTCTACGACATGATTATTGCTATAATCTCTCGATAGGATTTGCTATAGCCCACGAAAATGGCCTAGATGGTTAAAAAATGGCTTGAATGAAGATAACAAAAAAAATATAGATAAATCATATCTGACCATCAAGGGCATGTGCTATAGCCAACAGACACCTTAGACAGACTCAAAAGTACATCGAAAAGAGGAGGAGTCTAGGACATGAATATTGCTATATACTCTCGATAGGATGTACTATAGCCCACGGACACCTTAGACAGGCTCAAATTTACATCGGAAAGAGTAGGAGTCTATGACATGAGTATTGCTATATTCTCCTCGATAGGATGTGCTATAGCCCACGAAAATGGCCTAGATGGTTAAAAAATTGCTCGAATGAAGATAACAAAAAAAATATATAAATCATATCTGACCCTCAAGGGCATGTGCTATAGCTCACGAACACCTTAGACATGATGAAAATTACATCAAAATGATGAGGAGTCTAGGACATGAATATTGGTATAGTCTCTCGATAGGATGTGCTATAGCCCATGAAAATGGCTTACTTGGGCGGAAACTGGCTCGAATAAAGATAATAGCAAAAATAGATAAATGATATCTGACCCTTGAGGGCATGTGCTATAGCCCACGGACACCTTAGATAGACTCAAAATTAATCGAAAAGAGGAGGAGTCTCGGACATGAATATTGTTGTAGACTCTCGATAGCAAGTGCTATAGCCCATGAAAATGGCTTAGATGGGTGAAAATTGGCTCGATTGAAAATAACAAAAAAAATCATATAAATCATATCTGGCCCTCGAGGGCATGTGCTATAGCCCACGAACACCTTAGACAGGCTCAATATGACATCAGAAAGAGGAGGAGTCTACGACATGATTATTGCTATAATCTCTCGATAGGATGTGCTATAGCCCACGAAAATGGCCTAGATGGTTAAAAAAAGGCTCGAATGAAGATAACAAAAAAAATATAGATAAATCATATCTGACCCTCAAGGGCATGTGCTATAGCCCATGGACACCTTAGACAGACTCAAAAGTACATCGAAAAGAGGAGGAGTCTAGGACATGAATATTGCTATAAACTCTCGATATGATGTGCTATAGCCCCCGAAAATTGCCTAGATGGTTAAAAAAAAGACTCGAATGAAGATAACAAAAAAATATAGATAAATCATATCTGACCCTCAAGGGCATGTGCTATAGCCCATGGACACCTTAGACAGACTCAAAAGTACATCGAAAAGAGGAGGAGTCTAGGACATGAATATTGCTATAGACTCTCGATATGATGTGCTATAGCCCCCGAAAATGGCCTAGATGGTTAAAAAAAAGGCTCAAATGAAGATAACAAAAAAAATATAGATAAATCATATCTGACCCTCAAGGGCATGTGCTATAGCCCACGGACACCTTAGACAGACTCAAAAGTACATCGAAAAGAGGAGGAGTCTTGGACATGAATATTGCTATGGACTCTCGATAGGATGTGCTATAGCCCATGAAAATGGCTTAGATGGGTGAAAATTGGCTTGAATGCAAATGACAAAAAAAAACACATAGATCATATCTAACCCTCGAGGGCATGTGTTATAGCCCACGGACACTTTAGACATGCTCACAATTACATCAGAAAGAGGAGGAGTCTACGACATGAGTATTGCTATAATCTCTCGATAGGATGTGCTATAGCCCATGAAAATGGCTTAGATGGTTAAAAAATGGCTCGAATGAAGATAACAAAAAAAATATAGATAAATCATATCTGACCCTAAAGGGCATGTGCTATAGCCCACGGACACCTTAGACAGGATCAAAATTATATCAAAATGATGAGGAGTCTAGGACATGAATATTGGTATAGTCTCTCGATAGGATGTGCTATAGCCCATGAAAATGGCTTACTTGGGTGGAAACTATCTCGAATAAAGATAATAGCAAAAATAGATAAATGATATCTGACCCTCGAGGGCATGTGCTATGGCCCACGGACACCTTAGATAGACTCAAAATTACATCGAAAAGAGGAGCAGTCTCGGACATGAATATTGTTGTAGACTCTTGATAGCAAGTGCTATAGCCCATGAAAATGGCTTAGATGGTTGAAAATTGGCTCGATTGAAAATAACAAAAAAAACATATAAATCATATCTGGCCCTCGAGGGCATGTGCTATAGCCCACGAACACCTTAGACAGGCTCAATATGACATCAGAAAGAGGAGGAGTCTACGACATGATTATTGCTATAATCTCTCGATAGGATGTGCTATAGCCCACGAAAATGGCCTAGATGGTTAAAAAAAGGCTCGAATGAAGATAACAAAAAAAATATAGATAAATCATATCTGACCCTCAAGGGCATGTGCTATAGCCCATGGACACCTTAGACAGACTCAAAAGTACATCGAAAAGAGGAGGAGTCTACGACATAAATATTGCTATAGACTCTCGATATGATGTGCTATAGCCCCCGAAAATTGCCTAGATGGTTAAAAAAAAGGCTCGAATGAAGATAACAAAAAAAATATAGATAAATCATATCTAACCCTCAAGGGCATGTGCTATAGCCCATGGACACCTTAGACAGACTCAAAAGTACATCGAAAAGAGGAGGAGTCTAGGACATGAATATTGCTATAGACTCTCGATATGATGTGCTATAGCCCCCGAAAATGGCCTAGATGGTTAAAAAAAAGGCTCGAATGAAGATAACAAAAAAAATATAGATAAATCATATCTGACCCTCAAGGGCATGTGCTATAGCCCACGGACACCTTAGACAGACTCAAAAGTACATCGAAAAGAGGAGGAGTCTTGAACATGAATATTGCTATAGACTCTCGATAGGATGTGCTATAGCCCATGAAAATGGCTTAGATGGGTGAAAATTGGCTTGAATGCAAATGACAAAAAAAACACATAGATCATATCTAACCCTCGAGGGCATGTGTTATAGCCCACGGACACTTTAGACATGCTCACAATTACATCAGAAAGAGGAGGAGTCTACGACATGAGTATTACTATAATCTCTCGATAGGATGTGCTATAGCCCATGAAAATGGCTTAGATGGTTAAAAAATGGCTCCAATGAAGATAACAAAAAAATATAGATAAATCATATCTGACCCTCAAGGGCATGTGATATAGCTCACGAATACCTTAGACAGGATCAAAATTATATCAAAATGATGAGGAGACAAGGACATGAATATTGGTATAGTCTCTCGATAGGATGTGCTATAGCCCATGAAAATGGCTTACTTGGGTGGAAACTATCTCGAATAAAGATAATAGTAAAAATAGATAAATGATATCTGACCCTCGAGGGCATGTGCTATGGCCCATGGACACCTTAGATAGACTCAAAATTACATCGAAAAGAGGAGGAGTCTAGGACATGAATATTGCTATAGACTCTCGATAGGAAGTGCTATAGCCCATGAAAATGGCTTAGATGGGTGAAAATTGGCTCGATTGAAAATAACAAATAAAACATATAAATCATATCTGGCCCTCGAGGGCATGTGCTATAGCCCACGAACACCTTAGACAGGCTCAATATGACATCAGAAAGAGGAGGAGTCTACGACATGATTATTGCTATAATCTCTCGATAGGATGTGCTATAGCCCTCGAAAATGGCCTAGATGGTTAAAAAAAGGCTCGAATGAAGATAACAAAAAAAATATAGATAAATCATATCTGACCCTCAAGGGCATGTGCTATAGCCCATGGACACCTTAGACAGACTCAAAGTACATCGAAAAGAGGAGGAGTCTACGACATAAATATTGCTATAGACTCTCGATATGATGTGCTATAGCCCCCGAAAATTGCCTAGATGGTTAAAAAAAAGGCTCGAATGAAGATAACAAAAAAAATATAGATAAATCATATCTGACCCTCAAGGGCATGTGCTATAGCCCATGGACACCTTAGACAGACTCAAAAGTACATCGAAAAGAGGAGGAGTCTAGGACATGAATATTGCTATAGACTCTCGATATGATGTGCTATAGCCCCCGAAAATGGCCTAGATGGTTAAAAAAAAGGCTCGAATGAAGATAACAAAAAAAATATAGATAAATCATATCTGACCCTCAAGGGCATGTGCTATAGCCCACGGACACCTTAGACAGACTCAAAAGTACATCGAAAAGAGGAGGAGTCTTGAACATGAATATTGCTATAGACTCTCGATAGGATGTGCTATAGCCCATGAAAATGGCTTAGATGGGTGAAAATTGGCTTGAATGCAAATGACAAAAAAAACACATAGATCATATCTAACCCTCGAGGGCATGTGTTATAGCCCACGGACACTTTAGACATGCTCACAATTACATCAGAAAGAGGAGGAGTCTACGACATGAGTATTGCTATAATCTCTCGATAGGATGTGCTATAGCCCATGAAAATGGCTTAGATGGTTAAAAAATGGCTCCAATGAAGATAACAAAAAAATATAGATAAATCATATCTGACCCTCAAGGGCATGTGATATAGCTCACGAATACCTTAGACAGGATCAAAATTATATCAAAATGATGAGGAGACAAGGACATGAATATTGGTATAGTCTCTCGATAGGATGTGCTATAGCCCATGAAAATGGCTTACTTGGGTGGAAACTATCTCGAATAAAGATAATAGTAAAAATAGATAAATGATATCTGACCCTCGAGGGCATGTGCTATGGCCCATGGACACCTTAGATAGACTCAAAATTACATCGAAAAGAGGAGGAGTCTAGGACATGAATATTGCTATAGACTCTCGATAGGAAGTGCTATAGCCCATGAAAATGGCTTAGATGGGTGAAAATTGGCTCGATTGAAAATAACAAATAAAACACATAAATCATATCTGGCCCTCGAGGGCATGTGCTATAGCCCACGGACACCTTAGACAGGCTCAAAATTACATCAGAAAGAGGAGGAGTCTACGACATGATTATTGCTATAATCTCTCGATAGGATGTGCTATAGCCCACGAAAATGGCCTAGATGGTTAAAAAAAGGCTCGAATGAAGATAACAAAAAAAATATAGATAAATCATATCTGACCCTCAAGGGCATGTGCTATAGCCCACGGACACCTTAGGCAGACTCCAAAGTACATCGAAAAGAGGAGGAGTCTAGGACATGAATATTGCTATAGAGTCTCGATAGCATGTGCTATAGCCCACGAAAATGGCTTAGATGGGTGAAAATTGGCTTGAATGCAAATGACAAAAAAAAACACATAAATCATATCTGACCCTCAAGGGCATGTGCTATAGCCCACGGACACCTTAGACATGCTCAAAATTACATCAGAAAGAGGAGGAGTCTACGACATGAGTATTGCTATAATCTCTCGATAGGATGTGCTATAGCCCATGAAAATGGCTTAGATGGTTAAAAAATGGCTTGAATGAAGATAACAAAAAAAATATAGATAAATCATATATGACCCTCAAGGGCATGTGCTATAGCTCACGAATACCTTAGACATGATCAAAATTATATCAAAATGATGAGGAGTCTAGGACATGAATATTGGTATAGTCTCTCGATAGGATGTGCTATAGCCCATGAAAATGGCTTACTTGGGTGGAAACTGGCTCGAATAAAGATAATAGCAAAAATAGATAAATGATATCTGACCCTCGAGGGCATGTGCTATGGCCCACGGACACCTTAGATAGCCTCAAAATTACATTGAAAAGAGGAGGAGTCTAGGACATGAATATTGCTATAGACTCTCGATAGGAAGTGCTATAGCCCATGAAAATGGCTTAGATGGGTGAAAATTGGCTCGATTGAAAATAACGAAAAAAATACATAAATCATATCTAAACCTCGAGGGCATGTTCTATAGCCCACGGACACCTTAGACAGGCTCAAAATTACATCAGAAAGAGGAGGAGTCTACGACATGAGTATTTCTATAATCTCTCGATACTATGTGCTATAGCCCACAAAAATGGCCTAAATGGTTAAAAAAAAGGCTCGAATGAAGATAACAAAAAAAATATAGATAAATCATATCTGACCCTCGAGGGCATGTGCTATAGCCCACGGACACCTTAGACAGACTCAAAATTACATCAAAAAGAGGAGGAGTCTATGACATGAATATTGCTATAGACTCTCGATAGGATGTGCTATAGCCCATGAAAATGGCTTAGATGGGTGAAAATTGGCTTGAATGCAAATGACAAAAAAAAAACACATAAATCATATCTAACCCTCGAGGGCATGTGTTATAGCCCACGGACGCTTTAGACATGCTCACAATTACATCAGAAAGAGGAGGAGTCTACGACATGAGTATTGCTATAATCTCTCGATAGGATGTGCTATAGCCCATGAAAATGGCTTAGATGGTTAAAAAATGGCTCGAATGAAGATAACAAAAAAAATATAGATAAATCATATCTGACCCTCAAGGGCATGTGCTATAGCCCACGGACACCTTAGACAGACTCAAAATTACATCGAAAAGAGGAGGAGTCTATGACATGAATATTGCTATAGACTCTCGATAGGATGTGCTATAGCCCATGAAAATGGCTTAGATGGGTGAAAATTGGCTCGATTGAAAATAACAAAAAAAACACATAAATCATATCTAACCCTCCAGGGCATGTGCTATAGGCCACGAACACCTTAGACAGGCTCAATATTACATCAGAAAGAGGAGGAGTCTACGACATGATTATTGCTATAATCTCTCGATAGGATTTGCTATAGCCCACGAAAATGGCCTAGATGGTTAAAAAATGGCTTGAATGAAGATAACAAAAAAAATATAGATAAATCATATCTGACCATCAAGGGCATGTGCTATAGCCAACAGACACCTTAGACAGACTCAAAAGTACATCAAAAAGAGGAGGAGTCTAGGACATGAGTATTGCTATATTCTCTCAATAGGATGTGCTATAGCCCACGAAAATGGCCTAGATGGTTAAAAAATTGCTCGAATGAAGATAACAAAAAAATATAGATAAATCATATCTGACCCTCAAAGGCATGTGCTATAGCTCACGAACACCTTAGACATGATGAAAATTACATCAAAATGATGAGGAGACAAGGACATGAATATTGGTATAGTCTCTCGATAGGATGTGCTATAGCCCATGAAAATGGCTTACTTGGGTGGAAACTGTCTCGAATAAAGATAATAGTAAAAATAGATAAATGATATCTGACCCTCGAGGGCATGTGCTATGGCCCATGGACACCTTAGATAGACTCAAAATTACATCGAAAAGAGGAGGAGTCTAGGACATGAATATTGCTATAGACTCTCGATAGGAAGTGCTATAGCCCATGAAAATGGCTTAGATGGGTGAAAATTGGCTCGATTGAAAATAACAAAAAAAAACACATAAATCATATCTGGCCCTCGAGGGCATGTGCTATAGCCCACGGACACCTTAGACAGGCTCAAAATTACATCAGAAAGAGGAGGAGTCTACGACATGATTATTGCTATAATCTCTCGATAGGATGTGCTATAGCCCACGAAAATGGCCTAGATGGTTAAAAAAAAGGCTCGAATGAAGATAACAAAAAAAATATAGATAAATCATATCTGACCCTCAAGGGCATGTGCTATAGCCCACGGACACCTTAGGCAGACTCAAAAGTACATCGAAAAGAGGAGGAGTCTAGGACATGAATATTGCTATAGACTCTCGATAGGATGTGCTATAGCCCACGAAAATGGCTTAGATGGGTGAAAATTGGCTTGAATGCAAATGACAAAAAAAACACATAAATCATATCTGACCCTCAAGGGCATGTGCTATAGCCCACGGACACCTTAGACATGCTCAAAATTACATCAGAAAGAGGAGGAGTCTACGACATGAGTATTGCTATAATCTCTCGATAGGATGTGCTATAGCCCATGAAAATGGCTTAGATGGTTAAAAAATGGCTTGAATGAAGATAACAAAAAAAATATAGATAAATCATATATGACCCTCAAGGGCATGTGCTATAGCTCACGAATACCTTAGACATGATCAAAATTATATCAAAATGATGAGGAGTCTAGGACATGAATATTGGTATAGTCTCTCGATAGGATGTGCTATAGCCCATGAAAATGGCTTACTTGGGTGGAAACTGGCTCAAATAAAGATAATAGCAAAAATAGATAAATGATATCTGACCCTCGAGGGCATGTGCTATGGCCCACGGACACCTTAGATAGACTCAAAATTACATTGAAAAGAGGAGGAGTCTAGGACATGAATATTGCTATAGACTCTCGATAGGAAGTGCTATAGCCCATGAAAATGGCTTAGATGGGTGAAAATTGGCTCGATTGAAAATAACAAAAAAAATACATAAATCATATCTAAACCTCGAGGGCATGTTCTATAGCCCACGGACACCTTAGACAGGCTCAAAATTACATCAGAAAGAGGAGGAGTCTACGACATGAGTATTTCTATAATCTCTCGATACTATGTGCTATAGCCCACAAAAATGGCCTAAATGGTTAAAAAAAAGGCTCGAATGAAGATAACAAAAAAAATATAGATAAATCATATCTGACCCTCGAGGGCATGTGCTATAGCCCATGGACACCTTAGACAGACTCAAAATTACATCGAAAAGAGGAGGAGTCTATGACATGAATATTGCTATAGACTCTCGATAGGATGTGCTATAGCCCATGAAAATGGCTTAGATGGATGAAAATTGGCTTGAATGCAAATGACAAAAAAAACACATAAATCATATCTAACCCTCGAGGGCATGTGTTATAGCCCACGGACGCTTTAGACATGCTCACAATTACATCAGAAAGAGGAGGAGTCTACGACATGAGTATTGCTATAATCTCTCGATAGGATGTGCTATAGCCCATGAAAATGGCTTAGACGGTTAAAAAATGGCTCGAATGAAGATAACAAAAAAAATATAGATAAATCATATCTGACCCTCAAGGGCTTGTGCTATAGCCCACGGACACCTTAGACAGACTCAAAATTACATCGAAAAGAGGAGGAGTCTATGACATGAATATTGCTATAGACTCTCGATAGGATGTGCTATAGCCCATGAAAATGGCTTAGATGGGTCAAAATTGGCTCGATTGAAAATAACAAAAAAAACACATAAATCATATCTAACCCTCAAGGGCATGTGCTATAGGCCACGAACACCTTAGACAGGCTCAATATTACATCAGAAAGAGGAGGTGTCTACGACATGATTATTGCTATAATCTCTCGATAGGATTTGCTATAGCCCACGAAAATGGCCTAGATGGTTAAAAAATGGCTTGAATGAAGATAACAAAAAAAATATAGATAAATCATATCTGACCATCAAGGGCATGTGCTATAGCCAACAGACACCTTAGACAGACTCAAAAGTACATCGAAAAGAGGAGGAGTCTAGGACATGAATATTGCTATAGACTCTCGATAGGATGTACTATAGCCCACGGACACCTTAGACAGGCTCAGATTTACATCGGAAAGGGTAGGAGTCTATGACATGAGTATTGCTATATTCTCTCGATAGGATGTGCTATAGCCCACGAAAATGGCCTAGATGGTTAAAAAATTGCTCGAATGAAGATAACAAAAAAATATATATAAATCATATCTGACCCTCAAGGGCATGTGCTATAGCTCAGGAACACCTTAGACATGATGAAAATTACATCAAAATGATGAGGAGTCTAGGACATGAATATTGGTATAGTCTCTCGATAGGATGTGCTATAGCCCATGAAAATGGCTTACTTGGGCGGAAACTGGCTCAAATAAAGATAATAGCAAAAATAGATAAATGATATCTGACCCTTGAGGGCATGTGCTATAGCCCACGGACACCTTACATAGACTCAAAATTACATCAAAAAGAGGAGGAGTCTGGGACATGAATATTGCTATAGACTCTCGATAGGAAGTGCTATAGCCCATGAAAATGGCTTAGATGGGTAAAAATTGGCTCGATTGAAAATAACAAAAAAACACATAAATCATATCTAACCCTCAAGGGCATGTGCTATAGCCCACGGACACCTTCGACAGGCTCAAAATTACATCAGAAAGAGGAGGAGTCTACGACATGAGTATTTCTATAATCTCTCGATACTATGTGCTATAGCCCACAAAAATGGCCTAGATGGTTAAAAAAAGGCTCGAATGAAGATAACAAAAAAAATATAGATAAATCATATCTGACCCTCAAGGACATGTGCTATAGCCCACGGACACCTTAGACAGACTCAAAATTACATCGAAAAGAGGAGGAGTCTATGACATGAATATTGCTATAGACTCTTGATAGGATGTGCTATAGCCCATGAAAATGGCTTAGATGGGTGAAAATTGGCTCGATTGAAAATAACAAAAAAACACATAAATCATATCTAACCCTCAAGGGCATGTGCTATAGGCCACAAACACCTTAGACAGGCTCAATATTTCATCAGAAAGAGGAGGAGTCTACGACATGATTATTGCTATAATCTCTCGATAGGATTTGCTATAGCCCACGAAAATGGCCTAGATGGTTAAAAATGGCTTGAATGAAGATAACAAAAAAAAATATAGATAAATCATATCTGACCATCAAGGGCATGTGCTATAGCCAACAGACACCTTAGACAGACTCAAAAGTACATCGAAAAGAGGAGGAGTCTAGAACATGAATATTGCTATATACTCTCGATAGGATGTACTATAGCCCACGGACACCTTAGACAGGCTCAAATTTACATCGGAAAGAGTAGGAGTCTATGACATGAGTATTGCTATATTCTCTCGATAGGATGTGCTATAGCCCACGAAAATGGCCTAGATGGTTAAAAAATTGCTCGAATGAAGATAACAAAAAAATATATATAAATCATATCTGACCCTCAAGGGCATGTGCTATAGCTCACGAACACCTTAGACATGATGAAAATTACATCAAAATGATGAGGAATCTAGGACATGAATATTGGTATAGTCTCTCGATAGGATGTGCTATAGCCCATGAAAATGGCTTATTGGGCGGAAACTGGCTCGAATAAAGATAATAGCAAAAATAGATAAATGATATCTGACCCTTGAGGGCATGTGCTATAGCCCACGGACACCTTAGATAGACTCAAAATTACATCAAAAAGAGGAGGAGTCTGGGACATGAATATTGCTATAGACTCTCGATAGGATGTGCTATAGCCCATGAAAATGGCTTAGATGGGTGAAAATTGGCTCGAGTGAAAATAACAAAAAAACACATAAATCATATCTAACCCTCGAGGGCATGTGCTATAGCCCACGAACACCTTAGACAGGCTCATTATTACATCAGAAAGAGGAGGAGTCTACGACATGATTATTCCTATAATCTCTCGATAGGATTTGCTATAGCCCACGAAAAAGGCCTAGATGGTTAAAAAATGGCTTGAATGAAGATAACAAAAAAAATATAGATAAATCATATCTGACCCTAAAGGGCATGTGCTATAGCCCACGGACACCTTAGATAGACTCAAAAGAACATCAAAAAGAGGAGGAGTCTAGGACATGAATATTGCTATAGACTCTCGATAGGATGTGCTATAGCCCATGAAAATGGCTTAGATGGGTGAAAATTGGCTTGAATGCAAATGACAAAAAAAACACATAAATCACATCTGACCCTCGAGGGCATGTGTTATAGCCCACGGACACCTTAGACATGCTCAAAATTGCATCAGAAAGAGGAGGAGTCTACGACATGAGTATTGCTATAATCTCTCGATAGGATGTGCTATAGCCCATGAAAATGGCTTCGATGGTTAAAAAATGGATCGAATGAAGATAACAAAAAAATATAGATAAATCATATCTGACCCTCAAGGGCATGTGCTATAGCTCACGAATACCTTAGACAGGATCAAAATTATATCAAAATGATGAGGAGTCTAGGACATGAATATTGGTATAGTCTCTCGATAGGATGTGCTATAGCCCATGAAAATGGCTTACTTGGGTGGAAACTATCTCGAATAAAGATAATAGCAAAAATAGATAAATGATATCTGACCCTCGAGGGCATGTGCTATGGCCCACGGACACCTTAGATAGACTCAAAATTACATCGAAAAGAGGAGGAGTCTCGGACATGAATATTGTTGTAGACTCTCGATAGCAAGTGCTATAGCCCATGAAAATGGCTTAGATGGGTGAAAATTGGCTCGATTGAAAATAACAAAAAAAACATATAAATCATATCTGGCCCTCGAGGGCATGTGCTATAGCTCACGGACACCTTAGACAGGCTCAATATTACATCAGAAAGAGGAGGAGTCTATGACATGATTATTGCTATAATCTCTCGATAGGATGTGCTATAGCCCACGAAAATGGCCTAGATGGTTAAAAAAAAGGCTCGAATGAAGATAACAAAAAAAATATAGATAAATCATATCTAACCCTTGAGGGCATGTGCTATAGCCCACGGACACCTTAGACAGACTCAAAATTACATCGAAAAGAGGAGGAGTCTATGACATGAATATTGCTATAGACTCTCGATAGGATGTGCTATAGCCCATGAAAATGGCTTAGATGGGTGAAAATTGGCTCGAGTGAAAATAAAAAAAAAACACATAAATCATATCTAACCCTCGAGGGCATGTGCTATAGCCCACGAACACCTTAGACAGGATCATTATTACATCAGAAAGAGGAGGAGTCTACGACATGATTATTCCTATAATCTCTCGATAGGATTTGCTATAGCCCACGAAAAAGGCCTAGATGGTTAAAAAATGGCTTGAATGAAGATAACAAAAAAAATATAGATAAATCATATCTGACCCTAAAGGGCATGTGCTATAGCCCACGGACACCTTAGATAGACTCAAAAGAACATCAAAAAGAGGAGGAGTCTAGGACATGAATATTGCTATAGACTCTCGATAGGATGTGCTATAGCCCATGAAAATGGCTTAGATGGGTGAAAATTGGCTTGAATGCAAATGACAAAAAAAACACATAAATCACATCTGACCCTCGAGGGCATGTGTTATAGCCCACGGACACCTTAGACATGCTCAAAATTGCATCAGAAAGAGGAGGAGTCTACGACATGAGTATTGCTATAATCTCTCGATAGGATGTGCTATAGCCCATGAAAATGGCTTCGATGGTTAAAAAATGGATCGAATGAAGATAACAAAAAAATATAGATAAATCATATCTGACCCTCAAGGGCATGTGCTATAGCTCACGAATACCTTAGACAGGATCAAAATTATATCAAAATGATGAGGAGTCTAGGACATGAATATTGGTATAGTCTCTCGATAGGATGTGCTATAGCCCATGAAAATGGCTTACTTGGGTGGAAACTATCTCGAATAAACATAATAGCAAAAATAGATAAATGATATCTGACCCTCGAGGGCATGTGCTATGGCCCACGGACACCTTAGATAGACTCAAAATTACATCGAAAAGAGGAGGAGTCTCGGACATGAATATTGTTGTAGACTCTCGATAGCAAGTGCTATAGCCCATGAAAATGGCTTAGATGGGTGAAAATTGGCTCGATTGAAAATAACAAAAAAAACATATAAATCATATCTGGCCCTCGAGGGCATGTGCTATAGCTCACGGACACCTTAGACAGGCTCAATATTACATCAGAAAGAGGAGGAGTCTATGACATGATTATTGCTATAATCTCTCGATAGGATGTGCTATAGCCCACGAAAATGGCCTAGATGGTTAAAAAAAAGGCTCGAATGAAGATAACAAAAAAAATATAGATAAATCATATCTAACCCTAAAGGGCATGTGCTATAGCCCACGGACACCTTAGACAGACTCAAAATTACATCGAAAAGAGGAGGAGTCTATGACATGAATATTGCTATAGACTCTCGATAGGATGTGCTATAGCCCATGAAAATGGCTTAGATGGGTGAAAATTGGCTTGAATGCAAATGACAAAAAAAAACACATAAATCATATCTGACCCTCGAGGGCATGTGTTATAGCCCACGGACACCTTAGACATGCTCAAAATTGCATCAGAAAGAGGAGGAGTCTACGACATGAGTATTGCTATAATCTCTCGATAGGATGTGCTATAGCCCATGAAAATGGCTTCGATGGTTAAAAAATGGATCGAATGAAGATAACAAGAAAATATAGATAAATCATATCTGACCCTCAAGGGCATGTGCTATAGCTCACGAATACCTTAGACAGGATCAAAATTATATCAAAATGATGAGGAGTCTAGGACATGAATATTGGTATAGTCTCTCGATAGGATGTGCTATAGCCCATGAAAATGGCTTACTTGGGTGGAAACTATCTCGAATAAAGATAATAGCAAAAATAGATAAATGATATCTGACCCTCGAGGGCATGTGCTATGGCCCACGGACACCTTAGATAGACTCAAAATTACATCGAAAAGAGGAGGAGTCTCGGACATGAATATTGTTGTAGACTCTCGATAGCAAGTGCTATAGCCCATGAAAATGGCTTAGATGGGTGAAAATTGGCTCGATTGAAAATAACAAAAAAAACATATAAATCATATCTGGCCCTCGAGGGCATGTGCTATAGCTCACGGACACCTTAGACAGGCTCAATATTACATCAGAAAGAGGAGGAGTCTATGACATGATTATTGCTATAATCTCTCGATAGGATGTGCTATAGCCCACGAAAATGGCCTAGATGGTTAAAAAAAAGGCTCGAATGAAGATAACAAAAAAAATATAGATAAATCATATCTAACCCTAAAGGGCATGTGCTATAGCCCACGGACACCTTAGACAGACTCAAAATTACATCGAAAAGAGGAGGAGTCTATGACATGAATATTGCTATAGACTCTCGATAGGATGTGCTATAGCCCATGAAAATGGCTTAGATGGGTGAAAATTGGCTCGAGTGAAAATAACAAAAAAACACATAAATCATATCTAACCCTCGAGGGCATGTGCTATAGCCCACGAACACCTTAGACAGGCTCATTATTACATCAGAAAGAGGAGGAGTCTACGACATGATTATTCCTATAATCTCTCGATAGGATTTGCTATAGCCCACGAAAAAGGCCTAGATGGTTAAAAAATGGCTTGAATGAAGATAACAAAAAAAATATAGATAAATCATATCTGACCCTAAAGGGCATGTGCTATAGCCCACGGACACCTTAGATAGACTCAAAAGAACATCAAAAAGAGGAGGAGTCTAGGACATGAATATTGCTATAGACTCTCGATAGGATGTGCTATAGCCCATGAAAATGGCTTAGATGGGTGAAAATTGGCTTGAATGCAAATGACAAAAAAAACACATAAATCACATCTGACCCTCGAGGGCATGTGTTATAGCCCACGGACACCTTAGACATGCTCAAAATTGCATCAGAAAGAGGAGGAGTCTACGACATGAGTATTGCTATAATCTCTCGATAGGATGTGCTATAGCCCATGAAAATGGCTTCGATGGTTAAAAAATGGATCGAATGAAGATAACAAAAAAATATAGATAAATCATATCTGACCCTCAAGGGCATGTGCTATAGCTCACGAATACCTTAGACAGGATCAAAATTATATCAAAATGATGAGGAGTCTAGGACATGAATATTGGTATAGTCTCTCGATAGGATGTGCTATAGCCCATGAAAATGGCTTACTTGGGTGGAAACTATCTCGAATAAACATAATAGCAAAAATAGATAAATGATATCTGACCCTCGAGGGCATGTGCTATGGCCCACGGACACCTTAGATAGACTCAAAATTACATCGAAAAGAGGAGGAGTCTCGGACATGAATATTGTTGTAGACTCTCGATAGCAAGTGCTATAGCCCATGAAAATGGCTTAGATGGGTGAAAATTGGCTCGATTGAAAATAACAAAAAAAACATATAAATCATATCTGGCCCTCGAGGGCATGTGCTATAGCTCACGGACACCTTAGACAGGCTCAATATTACATCAGAAAGAGGAGGAGTCTATGACATGATTATTGCTATAATCTCTCGATAGGATGTGCTATAGCCCACGAAAATGGCCTAGATGGTTAAAAAAAAGGCTCGAATGAAGATAACAAAAAAAATATAGATAAATCATATCTAACCCTAAAGGGCATGTGCTATAGCCCACGGACACCTTAGACAGACTCAAAATTACATCGAAAAGAGGAGGAGTCTATGACATGAATATTGCTATAGACTCTCGATAGGATGTGCTATAGCCCATGAAAATGGCTTAGATGGGTGAAAATTGGCTTGAATGCAAATGACAAAAAAAAACACATAAATCATATCTGACCCTCGAGGGCATGTGTTATAGCCCACGGACACCTTAGACATGCTCAAAATTGCATCAGAAAGAGGAGGAGTCTACGACATGAGTATTGCTATAATCTCTCGATAGGATGTGCTATAGCCCATGAAAATGGCTTCGATGGTTAAAAAATGGATCGAATGAAGATAACAAAAAAATATAGATAAATCATATCTGACCCTCAAGGGCATGTGCTATAGCTCACGAATACCTTAGACAGGATCAAAATTATATCAAAATGATGAGGAGTCTAGGACATGAATATTGGTATAGTCTCTCGATAGGATGTGCTATAGCCCATGAAAATGGCTTACTTGGGTGGAAACTATCTCGAATAAAGATAATAGCAAAAATAGATAAATGATATCTGACCCTCGAGGGCATGTGCTATGGCCCACGGACACCTTAGATAGACTTAAAATTACATCGAAAAGAGGAGGAGTCTCGGACATGAATATTGTTGTAGACTCTCGATAGCAAGTGCTATAGCCCATGAAAATGGCTTAGATGGGTGAAAATTGGCTCGATTGAAAATAACAAAAAAAACATATAAATCATATCTGGCCCTCGAGGGCATGTGCTATAGCTCACGGACACCTTAGACAGGCTCAATATTACATCAGAAAGAGGAGGAGTCTATGACATGATTATTGCTATAATCTCTCGATAGGATGTGCTATAGCCCACGAAAATGGCCTAGATGGTTAAAAAAAAGGCTCGAATGAAGATAACAAAAAAAATATAGATAAATCATATCTAACCCTAAAGGGCATGTGCTATAGCCCACGGACACCTTAGACAGACTCAAAATTACATCGAAAAGAGGAGGAGTCTATGACATGAATATTGCTATAGACTCTCGATAGGATGTGCTATAGCCCATGAAAATGGCTTAGATGGGTGAAAATTGGCTCGAGTGAAAATAACAAAAAAACACATAAATCATATCTAACCCTCGAGGGCATGTGCTATAGCCCACGAACACCTTAGACAGGCTCATTATTACATCAGAAAGAGGAGGAGTCTACGACATGATTATTCCTATAATCTCTCGATAGGATTTGCTATAGCCCACGAAAAAGGCCTAGATGGTTAAAAAATGGCTTGAATGAAGATAACAAAAAAAATATAGATAAATCATATCTGACCCTAAAGGGCATGTGCTATAGCCCACGGACACCTTAGATAGACTCAAAAGAACATCAAAAAGAGGAGGAGTCTAGGACATGAATATTGCTATAGACTCTCGATAGGATGTGCTATAGCCCATGAAAATGGCTTAGATGGGTGAAAATTGGCTTGAATGCAAATGACAAAAAAAACACATAAATCACATCTGACCCTCGAGGGCATGTGTTATAGCCCACGGACACCTTAGACATGCTCAAAATTGCATCAGAAAGAGGAGGAGTCTACGACATGAGTATTGCTATAATCTCTCGATAGGATGTGCTATAGCCCATGAAAATGGCTTCGATGGTTAAAAAATGGATCGAATGAAGATAACAAAAAAATATAGATAAATCATATCTGACCCTCAAGGGCATGTGCTATAGCTCACGAATACCTTAGACAGGATCAAAATTATATCAAAATGATGAGGAGTCTAGGACATGAATATTGGTATAGTCTCTCGATAGGATGTGCTATAGCCCATGAAAATGGCTTACTTGGGTGGAAACTATCTCGAATAAACATAATAGCAAAAATAGATAAATGATATCTGACCCTCGAGGGCATGTGCTATGGCCCACGGACACCTTAGATAGACTCAAAATTACATCGAAAAGAGGAGGAGTCTCGGACATGAATATTGTTGTAGACTCTCGATAGCAAGTGCTATAGCCCATGAAAATGGCTTAGATGGGTGAAAATTGGCTCGATTGAAAATAACAAAAAAAACATATAAATCATATCTGGCCCTCGAGGGCATGTGCTATAGCTCACGGACACCTTAGACAGGCTCAATATTACATCAGAAAGAGGAGGAGTCTATGACATGATTATTGCTATAATCTCTCGATAGGATGTGCTATAGCCCACGAAAATGGCCTAGATGGTTAAAAAAAAGGCTCGAATGAAGATAACAAAAAAAATATAGATAAATCATATCTAACCCTAAAGGGCATGTGCTATAGCCCACGGACACCTTAGACAGACTCAAAATTACATCGAAAAGAGGAGGAGTCTATGACATGAATATTGCTATAGACTCTCGATAGGATGTGCTATAGCCCATGAAAATGGCTTAGATGGGTGAAAATTGGCTCGAGTGAAAATAACAAAAAAACACATAAATCATATCTAACCCTCGAGGGCATGTGCTATAGCCCACGAACACCTTAGACAGGCTCATTATTACATCAGAAAGAGGAGGAGTCTACGACATGATTATTCCTATAATCTCTCGATAGGATTTGCTATAGCCCACGAAAAAGGCCTAGATGGTTAAAAAATGGCTTGAATGAAGATAACAAAAAAAATATAGATAAATCATATCTGACCCTAAAGGGCATGTGCTATAGCCCACGGACACCTTAGATAGACTCAAAAGAACATCAAAAAGAGGAGGAGTCTAGGACATGAATATTGCTATAGACTCTCGATAGGATGTGCTATAGCCCATGAAAATGGCTTAGATGGGTGAAAATTGGCTTGAATGCAAATGACAAAAAAAACACATAAATCACATCTGACCCTCGAGGGCATGTGTTATAGCCCACGGACACCTTAGACATGCTCAAAATTGCATCAGAAAGAGGAGGAGTCTACGACATGAGTATTGCTATAATCTCTCGATAGGATGTGCTATAGCCCATGAAAATGGCTTCGATGGTTAAAAAATGGATCGAATGAAGATAACAAAAAAATATAGATAAATCATATCTGACCCTCAAGGGCATGTGCTATAGCTCACGAATACCTTAGACAGGATCAAAATTATATCAAAATGATGAGGAGTCTAGGACATGAATATTGGTATAGTCTCTCGATAGGATGTGCTATAGCCCATGAAAATGGCTTACTTGGGTGGAAACTATCTCGAATAAACATAATAGCAAAAATAGATAAATGATATCTGACCCTCGAGGGCATGTGCTATGGCCCACGGACACCTTAGATAGACTCAAAATTACATCGAAAAGAGGAGGAGTCTCGGACATGAATATTGTTGTAGACTCTCGATAGCAAGTGCTATAGCCCATGAAAATGGCTTAGATGGGTGAAAATTGGCTCGATTGAAAATAACAAAAAAAACATATAAATCATATCTGGCCCTCGAGGGCATGTGCTATAGCTCACGGACACCTTAGACAGGCTCAATATTACATCAGAAAGAGGAGGAGTCTATGACATGATTATTGCTATAATCTCTCGATAGGATGTGCTATAGCCCACGAAAATGGCCTAGATGGTTAAAAAAAAGGCTCGAATGAAGATAACAAAAAAAATATAGATAAATCATATCTAACCCTAAAGGGCATGTGCTATAGCCCACGGACACCTTAGACAGACTCAAAATTACATCGAAAAGAGGAGGAGTCTATGACATGAATATTGCTATAGACTCTCGATAGGATGTGCTATAGCCCATGAAAATGGCTTAGATGGGTGAAAATTGGCTTGAATGCAAATGACAAAAAAAAACACATAAATCATATCTGACCCTCGAGGGCATGTGTTATAGCCCACGGACACCTTAGACATGCTCAAAATTGCATCAGAAAGAGGAGGAGTCTACGACATGAGTATTGCTATAATCTCTCGATAGGATGTGCTATAGCCCATGAAAATGGCTTAGATGGTTAAAAAATGGATCGAATGAAGATAACAAAAAAATATAGATAAATCATATCTGACCCTCAAGGGCATGTGCTATAGCTCACGAATACCTTAGACAGGATCAAAATTATATCAAAATGATGAGGAGTCTAGGACATGAATATTGGTATAGTCTCTCGATAGGATGTGCTACAGCCCATGAAAATGGCTTACTTGGGTGGAAACTATCTCGAATAAAGATAATAGCAAAAATAGATAAATGATATCTGACCCTCGAGGGCATGTGCTATGGCCCACGGACACCTTAGATAGACTCAAAATTACATCGAAAAGAGGAGGAGTCTCGGACATGAATATTGTTGTAGACTCTCGATAGCAAGTGCTATAGCCCATGAAAATGGCTTAGATGGGTGAAAATTGGCTCGATTGAAAATAACAAAAAAAACATATAAATCATATCTGGCCCTCGAGGGCATGTCTCACGGACACCTTAGACAGGCTCAATATTACATCAGAAAGAGGAGGAGTCTATGACATGATTATTGCTATAATCTCTCGATAGGATGTGCTATAGCCCACGAAAATGGCCTAGATGGTTAAAAAAAAGGCTCGAATGAAGATAACAAAAAAAATATAGATAAATCATATCTAACCCTAAAGGGCATGTGCTATAGCCCACGGACACCTTAGACAGACTCAAAATTACATCGAAAAGAGGAGGAGTCTATGACATGAATATTGCTATAGACTCTCGATAGGATGTGCTATAGCCCATGAAAATGGCTTAGATGGGTGAAAATTGGCTCGATTGAAAATAACAAAAGAAACACATAAATCATATCTAACCCTCGAGGGCATGTGCTATAGGCCACGAACACCTTAGACAGTCTCAATATTACATCAGAAAGAGGAGGAGTCTACGACATGATTATTCCTATAATCTCTCGATAGGATTTGCTATAGCCCACGAAAAAGGCCTAGATGGTTAAAAAATGGCTTGAATGAAGATAACAAAAAAAATATAGATAAATCATATATGACCCTCAAGGGTATGTGCTATAGCTCACGAATACCTTAGACATGATCAAAATTATATCAAAATGATGAGGAGTCTAGGACATGAATATTGGTATAGTCTCTCGATAGGATGTGCTACAGCCCATGAAAATGGCTTACTTGGGTGGAAACTGTCTCGAATAAAGATAATAGCAAAAACAGATAAATGATATCTGACCCTCGAGGGCATGTGCTATGGCCCACGGACACCATAGATAGACTCAAAATTACATCGAAAAGAGGAGGAGTCTAGGACATGAATATTGCTATAGACTCTCAATAGGAAGTGCTATAGCCCATGAAAATGGCTTAGATGGGTGAAAATTGGCTCGATTGAAAATAACAAAAAAAACACATAAATCATATCTGGCCCTCGAGGGCATGTGCTATAGCCCACGGACACCTTAGACAGGCTCAAAATTACATCAGAAAGAGGAGGAGTCTACGACATGATTATTGCTATAATCTCTCGATAGGATGTGCTATAGCCCACGAAAATGGCCTAGATGGTTAAAAAAAGGCTCGAATGAAGATAACAAAAAAATATAGATAAATCATATCTGACCCTCAAGGGCATGTGCTATAGCCCACGGACACCTTAGACAGACTCAAAAGTACATCGAAAAGAGGAGGAGTATAGGACGTGAATATTGCTATAGACTCTCGATAGGATGTGCTATAGCCCACGAAAATGGCTTAGATGAGTGAAAATTGGCTTGAATGCAAATGACAAAAAAAAACATAAATCATATCTGACCCTCAAGGGCATGTGCTATAGCCCACGGACACCTTAGACGCTTAGATGGGTGAAAATTGGCTTGAATGCAAATGACAAAAAAAAACACATAAATCATATCTGACCCTCAAGGGCATGTGCTATAGCCCACGGACACCTTAGACATGCTCAAAATTACATCAGAAAGAGAGGAGTCTACGACATGAGTATTGCTATAATCTCTCAATAGGATGTGCTATAGCCCATGAAAATGGCTTAGATGGTTAAAAAATGGCTCGAATGACGATAACAAAAAAAATATAGATAAATCATATATGACCCTCAAGGGCATGTGCTATAGCTCACGAATACCTTAGACATGATCAAAATTATATCAGAATGATGAGGAGTCTAGGACATGAATATTGGTATAGTCTCTCGATAGGATGTGCTATAGCCTATGAAAATGGCTTACTTGGGTGGAAACTGGCTCGAATAAAGATAATAGCAAAAATAGATAAATGATATCTGACCCTCGAGGGCATGTGCTATAGCCCACGGACACCTTAGATAGACTCAAAATTACATCGAAAAGAGGAGGTGTCTAGGACATGAATATTGTTGTAGACTCTCGATAGCAAGTGCTATAGCCCATGAAAATGGCTTAGATGGGTGAAAATTGGCTCGATTGAAAATAACAAAAAAAACACATAAATCATATCTGGCCCTCGAGGGCATGTGCTATAGCCCACGGACACCTTAGACAGGCTCAAAATTACATCAGAAAGAGGAGGAGTCTACGACATGATTATTGCTATAATCTCTCGATAGGATGTGCTATAGCCCACGAAAATGGCCTAGATGGTTAAAAAAAGGCTCGAATGAAGATAACAAAAAAATATAGATAAATCATATCTGACCCTCAAGGGCATGTGCTATAGCCCACGGACACCTTAGACAGACTCAAAAGTACATCGAAAAGAGGAGGAGTATAGGACGTGAATATTGCTATAGACTCTCGATAGGATGTGCTATAGCCCACGAAAATGGCTTAGATGAGTGAAAATTGGCTTGAATGCAAATGACAAAAAAAAACATAAATCATATCTGACCCTCAAGGGCATGTGCTATAGCCCACGGACACCTTAGACGCTTAGATGGGTGAAAATTGGCTTGAATGCAAATGACAAAAAAAAACACATAAATCATATCTGACCCTCAAGGGCATGTGCTATAGCCCACGGACACCTTAGACATGCTCAAAATTACATCAGAAAGAGAGGAGTCTACGACATGAGTATTGCTATAATCTCTCAATAGGATGTGCTATAGCCCATGAAAATGGCTTAGATGGTTAAAAAATGGCTCGAATGACGATAACAAAAAAAATATAGATAAATCATATATGACCCTCAAGGGCATGTGCTATAGCTCACGAATACCTTAGACATGATCAAAATTATATCAGAATGATGAGGAGTCTAGGACATGAATATTGGTATAGTCTCTCGATAGGATGTGCTATAGCCTATGAAAATGGCTTACTTGGGTGGAAACTGGCTCGAATAAAGATAATAGCAAAAATAGATAAATGATATCTGACCCTCGAGGGCATGTGCTATAGCCCACGGACACCTTAGATAGACTCAAAATTACATCGAAAAGAGGAGGTGTCTAGGACATGAATATTGTTGTAGACTCTCGATAGCAAGTGCTATAGCCCATGAAAATGGCTTAGATGGGTGAAAATTGGCTCGATTGAAAATAACAAAAAAAACATATAAATCATATCTGGCCCTAAAGGGCATGTGCTATAGCCCACGGACACCTTAGACAGGCTCAATATTACATCAGAAAGAGGAGGAGTCTATGACATGATTATTGCTATAATCTCTCGATAGGATGTGCTATAGCCCACGAAAATGGCCTAGATGGTTAAAAAAAGGCTCGAATGAAGATAACAAAAAAAATATAGATAAATCATATCTAACCCTAAAGGGCATGTGCTATAGCCCACGGACACCTTAGACAGACTCAAAATTACATCGAAAAGAGGAGGAGTCTATGACATGAATTTTGCTATAGACTCTCGATAAGATGTCCTATAGCCCATGAAAATAGCTTAGATGGGTGAAAATTGGCTCGATTGAAAATAACAAAAAAAACACATAAATCATATCTAACCCACGAGGGCATGTGCTATAGGCCACGAACACCTTAGGCAGGCTCAATATTACATCGGAAAGAGGAGGAGTCTACAACATGATTATTGCTATAATCTCTCGATAGGATTTGCTATAGCCCACGAAAATGGCCTAGATGGTTAAAAAATGGCTTGAATGAAGATAAAAAAAATATAGATAAATCATATCTGACCATCAAGGGCATGAGCTATAGCCCACAGACACCTTAGACAGACTCAAAAGTACATCGAAAAGAGGAGGAATCTAGGACTTGAATATTGCTATAGACTCTCGATAGGATGTACTATAGCCCACGGACACCTTAGACAGGCTCAAATTTACATCGGAAAGAGTAGGAGTCTATGACATGAGTATTGCTATATTCTCTCGATAGGATGTGCTATAGCCCACGAAAATGGCCTAGATGGTTAAAAAATTGCTCGAATGAAGATAACAAAAAAATATAGATAAATCATATCTAACCCTCAAGGGCATGTGCTATAGCTCACGAACACCTTAGACATGATCAAAATTACATCAAAATGATGAGGAGTCTAGGACATGAATATTGGTATAGTCTCTCGATAGGATGTGCCATAGCCCATGAAAATGGCTTACTTGGGTGGAAACTGGCTCAAATAAAGATAATAGCAAAAATAGATAAATGATATCTGACCCTTGAGGGCATGTGCTATAGCCCACGGACACCTTAGACAGACTCAAAATTACATCAAAAAGAGGAGGAGTCTGGGACATGAATATTGCTATAGACTCTCGATAGGATGTGCTATAGCCCATGAAAATGGCTTAGATGGGTGAAAATTGGCTCGATTGAAAATAACAAAAAAACACATAAATCATATCTAACCCTCGAGGGCATGTGCTATAGCCCACGAACACCTTAGACAGGCTCAATATTACATCAGAAAGAAGAGGAGTCTACGACATGATTATTGCTATAATCTCTCGATACGATTTGCTATAGCCCACGAAAATGGCCTAGATGGTTAAAAAATGGCTTGAATGAAGATAACAAAAAAAATATAGATAAATCATATCTGACCCTAAAGGGCATCTGCTATAGCCCACGGACACCTTAGATAGACTCAAAAGTACATCAAAAAGAGGAGTCTAGGACATGAATATTGCTATAGACTCTCGATAGGATGTGCTATAGCCCATGAAAATGGCTTAGATGGGTGAAATTTGGCTTGAATGCCAATGACAAAAAAAAACACATAAATCATATCTGACCCTCGAGGGCATGTGTTATAGCCCACGGACACCTTACACATGCTCAAAATTGCATCAGAAAGAGGAGGAGTCTACGACATGAGTATTGCTATAATCTCTCGATAGGATGTGCTATAGCCCATGAAAATGGCTTAGATGGTTAAAAAATGGATTGAATGAAGATAACAAAAGAATATAGATAAATCATATCTGACCCTCAAGGGCATGTGCTATAGCTCACGAATACCTTAGACAGGATCAAAATTATATCAAAATGATGAGGAGTCTAGGACATGAATATTGGTATAGTCTCTCGATAGGATGTGCTATAGCCCATGAAAATGGCTTACTTGGGTGGAAACTGTCTCGAATAAAGATAATAGCAAAAATAGATAAATGATATCTGACCCTCGAGGGCATGTGCTATGGCCCACGGACACCTTAGATAGACTCAAAATTACATCGAAAAGAGGAGTCTCGGACATGAATATTGTTGTAGACTCTCGATAGCAAGTGCTATAGCCCATGAAAATGGCTTAGATGGGTGAAAATTGGCTCGATTGAAAATAACAAAAAAACATATAAATCATATCTGGCCCTCGAGGGCATGTGCTATAGCCCACGGACACCTTAGACAGGCTCAATATTATATCAGAAAGAGGAGGAGTCTATGACATGATTATTGCTATAATCTCTCGATAGGATGTGCTATAGCCCACGAAAATGGCATAGATGGGTGAAAATTGGCTTGAATGCAAATGACAAAAAAACACATAAATCATATCTGACCCTCGAGGGCATGTGTTATAGCCCACGGACACCTTAGACATGCTCAAAATTACATCAGAAAGAGGAGGAGTCTACGACATGAGTATTGCTATAATCTCTCGATAGGATGTGCTATAGCCCATGAAAATGGCTTAGATGGGTGAAAAATGGCTCTAATGAAGATAACAAAAAAAATATAGATAAATCATATCTGACCCAAAAGGGCATGTGCTATAGCCCACGGACACCTTAGACAGACTCCAAATTACATCGAAAAGAGGAGTCTATGACATGAGTATTGCTATAGACTCTCGATAGGATGTGCTATAGCCCATGAAAATGGCTTAGATGGGTGAAAATTGACTCGATTGAAAATAACAAAAAAAACATATAAATCATATCTGGCCCTCGAGGGCATGTGCTATTGCCCATGGACACCTTAGACAGGCTCAATATTACATCAGAAAGAGGAGGAGTCTATGACATGATTATTGCTATAATCTCTCGATAGGATGTGCTATAGCCCACGAAAATGGCCTAGATGGTTAAAAAAAAGGCTCGAATGAAAATAACAAAAAAAAACACATAAATCATATCTGACCCTCAAGGGCATGTGCTATAGCTCACAAATACCTTAGACAGGATCAAAATTATATCAAAATGATGAGGAGTCTAGGACATGAATATTGGTATAGTCTCTCGATAGGATGTGCTATAGCCCATGAAAATGGCTTACTTGGGTGGAAACTGTCTCGAATAAAGATAATAGCAAAAATAGATAAATGATATCTGACCCTCGAGGGCATGTGCTATGGCCCACGGACACCTTAGATAGACTCAAAATTACATCGAAAAGAGGAGGAGTCTCGGACATGAATATTGTTGTAGACTCTCGATAGCAAGTGCTATAGCCCATGAAAATGGCTTAGATGGGTGAAAATTGGCTCGATTGAAAATAACAAAAAAACATATAAATCATATCTGGCCCTCGAGGGCATGTGCTATAGCCCACGGACACCTTAGACAGGCTCAATATTACATCAGAAAGAGGAGGAGTCTATGACATGATTATTGCTATAATCTCTCGATAGGATGTGCTATAGCCCACGAAAATGGCATAGATGGGTGAAAATTGGCTTGAATGCAAATGACAAAAAAAACACATAAATCATATCTGACCCTCGAGGGCATGTGTTATAGCCCACGGACACCTTAGACATGCTCAAAATTACATCAGAAAGAGGAGGAGTCTACGACATGAGTATTGCTATAATCTCTCGATAGGATGTGCTATAGCCCATGAAAATGGCTTAGATGGTTAAAAAATGGCTCTAATGAAGATAACAAAAAAAATATAGATAAATCATATCTGACCCAAAAGGGCATGTGCTATAGCCCACGGACACCTTAGACAGACTCCAAATTACATCGAAAAGAGGAGTCTATGACATGAATATTGCTATAGACTCTCGATAGGATGTGCTATAGCCCATGAAAATGGCTTAGATGGGTGAAAATTGACTCGATTGAAAATAACAAAAAAACATATAAATCATATCTGGCCCTCGAGGGCATGTGCTATAGCCCACGGACACCTTAGACAGGCTCAATATTACATCAGAAAGAGGAGGAGTCTATGACATGATTATTGCTATAATCTCTCGATAGGATGTGCTATAGCCCACGAAAATGGCCTAGATGGTTAAAAAAAGGCTCGAATGAAAATAACAAAAAAAACACATAAATCATATCTGACCCTCAAGGGCATGTGCTATAGCTCACGAATACCTTAGACAGGATCAAAATTATATCAAAATGATGAGGAGTCTAGGACATGAATATTGGTATAGTCTCTCGATAGGATGTGCTATAGCCCATGAAAATGGCTTACTTGGGTGGAAACTGTCTCGAATAAAGATAATAGCAAAAATAGATAAATGATATCTGACCCTCGAGGGCATGTGCTATGGCCCACGGACACCTTAGATAGACTCAAAATTACATCAAAAAGAGGAGTCTATGACATGATTATTGCTATAATCTCTCGATAGGATGTGCTATAGCCCACGAAAATGGCCTAGATGGTTAAAAAATTGCTCGAATGAAGATAACAAAAAAATATAGATAAATCATATCTAACCCTCAAGGGCATGTGCTATAGCTCACGAACACCTTAGACATGATCAAAATTACATCAAAATGATGAGGAGTCTAGGACATGAATATTGGTATAGTCTCTCGATAGGATGTGCCATAGCCCATGAAAATGGCTTACTTGGGTGGAAACTGGCTCAAATAAAGATAATAGCAAAAATAGATAAATGATATCTGACCCTTGAGGGCATGTGCTATAGCCCACGGACACCTTAGACAGACTCAAAATTACATCAAAAGAGGAGGAGTCTGGGACATGAATATTGCTATAGACTCGCGATAGGATGTGCTATAGCCCATGAAAATGGCTTAGATGGGTGAAAATTGGCTCGATTGAAAATAACAAAAAACACATAAATCATATCTAACCCTCGAGGGCATGTGGCTATAGCCCACGAACACCTTAGACAGGCTCAATATTACATCAGAAAGAAGAGGAGTCTACGACATGATTATTGCTATAATCTCTCGATAGGATTTGCTATAGCCCACGAAAATGGCCTAGATGGTTAAAAAATGGCTTGAATGAAGATAACAAAAAAAATATAGATTAAATCATATCTGACCCCTAAAGGGCATGTGCTATAGCCCACGGACACCTTAGATAGACTCAAAAGTACATCAAAAAGAGGAGGAGTCTAGGACATGAATTTGCTATGGACTCTCGATAGGATGTGCTATAGCCCATGAAAATGGCTTAGATGGGTGAAAATTGGCTTGAATGCCATGACAAAAAAAACACATAAATCATATCTGACCCTCGAGGGCATGTGTTATAGCCCACGGACACCTACACATGCTCAAAATTGCATTAGAAAGAGGAGGAGTCTACGACATGAGTATTGCTATAATCTCTCGATAGGATGTGGCTATAGCCCATGAAAGAATGGCTTAGATGGTTAAAAATTGGATCGAATGAAGATAACAAAAGAATATAGATAAATCATATCTGACCCTCAAGGGCATGTGCTATAGCTCACGAATACCCTTAGACAGGATCAAAATTATATCAAAATGATGAGGAGTCCTAGGACATGAATATTGGTATAGTCTCTCGATAGGATGTGCTATAGCCCATGAAAATGGCTTACTTGGGTGGAAACTGTCTCGAATAAAGATATAGCACAAATAGATAAATGATATCTGACCCTCGGGGCATGTGCTATGGCCCACGGACACCTTAGATAGACTCAAAATTACATCGAAAAGAGGAGTCTCGGACATGAATATTGTTGTAGACTCTCGATAGCAAGTGCTATAGCCCATGAAAATGGCTTAGATGGGTGAAAATTGGCTCGATTGAAAACAACAAAAAAACATATAAATCATATCTGGCCCTCGAGGGCATGTGCTATAGCCCACGGACACCTTAGACAGGCTCAATATTACATCAGAAGAGGAGGAGTCTATGACATGATTATTGCCTATAACTCTCTCGATAGGATGTGCTATAGCCCACGAAAATGGCCTAGATGGTTAAAAAAAGGCTTCGAATGAGATTAACAAAAAAAATATAGATAAATCATATCTACCCTAAAGGGCATGTGCTATAGTCTACGGACACCTAGACAGACTCAAAGTACATCGAAAAGAGGAGGAGTCTAGGACATGAATATGTGCTATAGACTCTCGATAGGATGTGCTATAGCCCATGAAAATGGCATAGATGGGTGAAAATTGGCTCGATTGAAATAACAAAAATATAAATCATATCTGGCCCTCGAGGGCATGTGCTATAGCCCACGGACACTTAGACAGGCTCAATTACATCAGAAAGAGGAGGAGTCTATGACATGATTATTGCTATAATCTCAATAGGATGTGCTATAGCCCGAAATGGCTAGATGGGTTAAAAAAAGGCTCGAATGAAGATAACAAAAAAAATATAGATAAATCATATCTGACCCTAGGGCATGTGCTATAGTCCACGGACACCTTAGACAGGCTCAAAAGTACATCGAAAAGAGGAGGAGTCTATGACATGAATTTGCTATAGACCCTCGATAGGATGTGCTATAGCCCATGAAAATGGCATAGATGGGTGAAAATTGGCTTGAATGCAAATGAAAAAAAAAACATAAATCATATCTGACCCTCGAGGGCATGTGTTATAGCCACGCACACCTTAGACATGCTCAAATTACATCGAAAGAGGAGTCTACACATGAGTATTGCTATATATCTCGATAGGATGTGCTATAGCCCATGAAAATGGCTTAGATGGTTAAAAAAGGCTCGATGAAAATAACAAAAAAAATATAGATAAATCATATCGACCAAAAGGGCATGTGCTATAGCCCACGGACACCTTAGACAGCTCTCAAATTACATCGAAAAGGAGGGAGTCTATGACATGAATATTGCTATAGACTCTCGATAGGATGTGCTATAGCCCATGAAAATGGCTTAGATGGTGAAAATTGGCTCGATTGAAAATAACAAAAAAAAATATAAATCATCTGGCCCTCGAGGGCATGTGCTATAGCCCGGACACCTTAGACAGGCTCAATATTACATTAGAAAGAGGAGGAGTCTATGACATGATATTGCTATAATCTCTCGATGGATGTGCTATAGCCACGAAAATGGCCTAGATGGTTAAAAAAAAGGCTTGAATGAAGATAACAAAAAAAATATAGATAAATCATATATACCCTAAAGGGCATGTGCTATAGCCCACGGACACCTTAGACAGACTCAAAATACATCAAAAGAGGAGGAGTCTAGGACATGAATATTGCTAAGACTCTCGATAGGATGTGCTATAGCCAATGAAAATGGCTTAGATGGGTGAAAATGGCTATGAAAATAACAAAAAAACATAAATCATATCTAACCCTCGAGGGCATGTGCTATAGGCCACGACACCTTAGACAGGCTCAAATTACATCGGAAGAGGAGGAGTCTACGACATGATTATTGCTATAATCTCT
>MU847768.1:0-38416 GCA_032690845.1 Eleusine coracana subsp. coracana
AAAAATGAGACCTAACCTAAAACGAACAAACTTTTGCATCCGTTGTCCTATTGGGGCATAGTTTTTTTTCTAGAAAGTTGCAACGAGGCCAACACCGACAATAGTGAAATTCAAGAGTAGAATAGTATATAATTTTTTTCAAAATAAATACTTTCCTAGGGTTAAGATACCGCCCAGTATACCTCCTACTGCCAGCATGTTACATTCAATACAGCGTCGAACTCTACCGTGGTGGAGGACTCGCCCACCGTATCATGACCGCACCTAGACTACCGAGTTTATGGGTATACAAGGAACCATGAAAGGTAACCCATCCCTCCCTCGTCCATGCGGTTTAGCACATCGTGGTTTAAGCACATGAAAATGAGACCTATAACCTAAAACGAACATAACTTTTGCATCCGTTGTCCTATTGGGCATAGTTTTTTTTTCTAGAAATTTGCAACGAGGCCAACCCGACAATAGTGAAATTCAAAGAGTAGAATAGTATATAATTTGTTCAAAATAAATACTTTCCTATGGTTAAGATACCGCCCCGTATACCTCCTACTGCCAAGCATGTTACATTCAATACAGCGTCGAACTATACCGTGGTGGAGGACTAGCCCACCGTATCATGAACCGCACCTAGACTACCGAGTTTATGGGTACACAAGGAACCATGAAAGGTAACCCACATCCCTCGTCCATGCGGTTTAGCACATCGTGGTGTAAGCACATGAAAAATGAGACCTATAACCTAAAACAAGCATAACTTTTGCATCCGTTGTCCTATTGGGGCATAGTTTTTTCTCTAGAAAGTTTGCGACGAGGCCGACACCGACAATAAGTGAAATTCAAAGAGTAGAATAGTATATAATTTTTTTCAAAATAAATACATTCCTATGGTTTAGATACCGCCCCGTATACCTCTTACTGCCAACATGTTACATTCAATACAACGTCGAACTCCATCATGGTGGAGGACTTGCCCACCGTATCATGAACCGCGCCTAGACTACCGAGTTTATGAGTACACAAGGAACCATGGAAGGTAACCCGCATCCCTCGGCCACGTGGTTCAGCACACCGTGGGTGTAAGCACATGAAAAATGAGACCTATGACCTAAAATGAGCATAACTTTTGCATCCGTTATCCAATCGGGGCATACTTTTTTTTTCTAGAAAGCTTGTGGCGAGGCCAACACCGACAAAAAGAGAAATTCAAAGAGTAGAATAGTATATCATTTTTTTCAAAATAATACTTTCCTATGGTTAAGATACTACCCCGAATACCTCCTACTGCCAGCATGTTACATTCAATACAGCGTCGAACTCTACCGTGGTGGAGGACTTGCCCACCGTATCATGAACAGCGCCAAGACTACCGAGTTTATGGGTACACAAGGAACCATGGAAGGTAACCCACGTCCCTCGTCCATGCGGTTTAGCACATCCTGGGTGTAAGCACATGAAAAATGAGACCTATAACCTAAACGAGCATAACTTTTGCATCCGTTGTCCTATTGGGGCATAGTTGTTTTTCTAGAAAGTTTGCGACGAGGCCAACACCGACAATAAGTGAAATTCAACGAGTAGAATAGTGTATAATTTTTTTCAAAATAAATACATTCCTATGGTTTAGATACCGCCCCGTATACCTCCTACTGCCAGCATGTTACTTTCAATACAGCGTCGAACTCCATCGTGGTGGAGGACTCGCCCACCGTATGATGAACCGCGCCTAGACTACCGAGTTTACGGGTATACAAGGAACCATGGAAGGTAACCCACATCCCTCGGCCACACGGTTCAGCACACCGTGGGTGTAAGCACATGAAACATGAGACCTATAACCTAAAATGAGCATAACTTTTGCATCCGTTGTCCTATCGGGGCATTATTTTTTTCTATAAAGCATGCGGCGAGGCCAACCCCGACAATAAGTGAAATTTAAAGAGTAGAATAGTATATAATTTTTTTCAAAATAAATAATTTCCTATGGTTAAGATATCGCCCTGAATACCTCCTACTGCCAGCATGTTACATTCAATACAACGTCGAACTCCATCGTGGTGGAGGACTTGCCCACCGTATCATGAACCGCGCCTAGACTACCAAGTTTATGGGTACACAAGGAACCATGGAAGGTAACCTGCATCCCTCGGCCACGCGGTTCAGCGCATCGTGGGTGTAAGCACAAGAAAAATGAGACCTATAACCTAAAACGAGCATAACTTTTGCATCTGTTATCCAATCGGGGCATACTTTTTTTTTTCTAGAAAGCTTGTGGCGAGGCCAACGCCGACAAAAAGCGAAATTCAAAGAGTGGAATACTATATCATTTTTGTCAAAATAAATACTTTCCTATGGTTAAGATACTACCCCGAATACCTCCTACTGCCAGCATGTTACATTCAATACAGCGTCGAACTCTACCGTGGTGGAGGACTCGCCCACCGTATCATGAACCGCGCCTAGACTACCGAGTTTATGGGTACACAAGGAACCATGGAAGGTAACCCACATCCCTCGTCCATGCGGTTTAGCACATCGTGGGTGTAAGCACATGAAAAATGAGACCTATAACCTAAAACGAGCATAACTTTTGCATCCGTTGTCCTATTGGGGCATAGTTTTTTTTCTAGAAAGTTTGCGACGAGGCCAGCACCGATAATAAGTGAAATTCAAAGAGTAGAATAGTATATAATTTGTTTCAAAATAAATACTTTCCTATGGTTAAGATACCGCCCCGTATACCTCCTACTGCCAGCATGTTACATTCAATACAGCGTCGAACTCTACCGTGGTGGAGGACTCGCCCACCGTATCATGAACCGCACCTAGACTACCGAGTTTATGGGTACACAAGGAACCATGAAAGGTAACCCACATCCCTCGTCCATGCGGTTTAGCACATCGTGGGTGTAAGCACATGAAAAATGAGACCTATAACCTAAAACGAACATAACTTTTGCATCCGTTGTCCTATTGGGGCATAGTTTTTTTTCTAGAAAGTTTGCAACGAGGCCAACACCGACAATAAGTGAAATTCAAAGAGTAGAATAGTATATAATTTGTTTCAAAATAAATACTTTCCTATGGTTAAGATACCGCCCGTATACCTCCTACTGCCAGCATGTTACATTCAATACAGCGTCGAACTCTACCGTGGTGGAGGACTCGCCCACCGTATCATGAACCGCACCTAGACTACCGAGTTTATGGGTACACAAGGAACCATGAAAGGTAACCCACATCCCTCGTCCATGCGGTTTAGCACATCGTGGGTGTAAGCACATGAAAAATGAGACCTATAACCTAAAACAAGCATAACTTTTGCATCCGTTGTCCTATTGGGGCATAGTTTTTTCTCTAGAAAGTTTGCGACGAGGCCGACACCGACAATAAGTGAAATTCAAAGAGTAGAATAGTATATAATTTTTTTCAAAATAAATACATTCCTATGGTTTAGATACCGCCCCGTATACCTCTTACTGCCAACATGTTACATTCAATACAACGTCGAACTCCATCATGGTGGAGGACTTGCCCACCGTATCATGAACCGCGCCTAGACTACCGAGTTTATGAGTACACAAGGAACCATGGAAGGTAACCCGCATCCCTCGGCCACGTGGTTCAGCACACCGTGGGTGTAAGCACATGAAAAATGAGACCTATGACCTAAAATGAGCATAACTTTTGCATCCGTTATCCAATCGGGGCATACTTTTTTTTTCTAGAAAGCTTGTGGCGAGGCCAACACCGACAAAAAGAGAAATTCAAAGAGTAGAATAGTATATCATTTTTTTCAAAATAAATACTTTCCTATGGTTAAGATACTACCCCGAATACCTCCTACTGCCAGCATGTTACATTCAATACAGCGTCGAACTCTACCGTGGTGGAGGACTTGCCCACCGTATCATGAACAGCGCCAAGACTACCGAGTTTATGGGTACACAAGGAACCATGGAAGGTAACCCACGTCCCTCGTCCATGCGGTTTAGCACATCCTGGGTGTAAGCACATGAAAAATGAGACCTATAACCTAAAACGAGCATAACTTTTGCATCCGTTGTCCTATTGGGGCATAGTTGTTTTTCTAGAAAGTTTGCGACGAGGCCAACACCGACAATAAGTGAAATTCAACGAGTAGAATAGTGTATAATTTTTTTCAAAATAAATACATTCCTATGGTTTAGATACCGCCCCGTATACCTCCTACTGCCAGCATGTTACTTTCAATACAGCGTCGAACTCCATCGTGGTGGAGGACTCGCCCACCGTATGATGAACCGCGCCTAGACTACCGAGTTTACGGGTATACAAGGAACCATGGAAGGTAACCCACATCCCTCGGCCACACGGTTCAGCACACCGTGGGTGTAAGCACATGAAAAATGAGACCTATAACCTAAAATGAGCATAACTTTTGCATCCGTTGTCCTATCGGGGCATTATTTTTTTTCTATAAAGCATGCGGCGAGGCCAACCCCGACAATAAGTGAAATTTAAAGAGTAGAATAGTATATAATTTTTTTCAAAATAAATAATTTCCTATGGTTAAGATATCGCCCTGAATACCTCCTACTGCCAGCATGTTACATTCAATACAACGTCGAACTCCATCGTGGTGGAGGACTTGCCCACCGTATCATGAACCGCGCCTAGACTACCAAGTTTATGGGTACACAAGGAACCATGGAAGGTAACCTGCATCCCTCGGCCACGCGGTTCAGCGCATCGTGGGTGTAAGCACAAGAAAAATGAGACCTATAACCTAAAACGAGCATAACTTTTGCATCTGTTATCCAATCGGGGCATACTTTTTTTTTCTAGAAAGCTTGTGGCGAGGCCAACGCCGACAAAAAGCGAAATTCAAAGAGTGGAATACTATATCATTTTTGTCAAAATAAATACTTTCCTATGGTTAAGATACTACCCCGAATACCTCCTACTGCCAGCATGTTACATTCAATACAGCGTCGAACTCTACCGTGGTGGAGGACTCGCCCACCGTATCATGAACCGCGCCTAGACTACCGAGTTTATGGGTACACAAGGAACCATGGAAGGTAACCCACATCCCTCGTCCATGCGGTTTAGCACATCGTGGGTGTAAGCACATGAAAAATGAGACCTATAACCTAAAACGAGCATAACTTTTGCATCCGTTGTCCTATTGGGGCATAGTTTTTTTTCTAGAAAGTTTGCGACGAGGCCAGCACCGATAATAAGTGAAATTCAAAGAGTAGAATAGTATATAATTTGTTTCAAAATAAATACTTTCCTATGGTTAAGATACCGCCCCGTATACCTCCTACTGCCAGCATGTTACATTCAATACAGCGTCGAACTCTACCGTGGTGGAGGACTCGCCCACCGTATCATGAACCGCACCTAGACTACCGAGTTTATGGGTACACAAGGAACCATGAAAGGTAACCCACATCCCTCGTCCATGCGGTTTAGCACATCGTGGGTGTAAGCACATGAAAAATGAGACCTATAACCTAAAACGAGCATAACTTTTGCATCCGTTGTCCTATTGGGGCAAAGTTTTTTTTTCTAGAAAGTTTGCGACGAGGCCAACACCGACAATAAGTGAAATTCAAAGAGAAGAATAGTGTATATTTTTTTTTCAAAATAAATACATTCCTATGGTTTAGATACCGCCCCGTATACCTCCTACTGCCAGCATGTTACATTCAATATAGCGTCGAACTCCATCGTGGTGGAGGACTCGCCCACCGTATGATGAACCGCGCCTAGACTACCGAGTTTACGGGTATACAAGGAACCATGGAAGGTAACCCACATCCCTCGGCCACACGGTTCAGCACACCGTGGGTGTAAGCATATGAAAAATGAGACCTATAACCTAAAATGAGCATAACTTTTGCATCCGTTGTCCTATCAGGGCATTCTTTTTTTCTATAAAGCATGCAGCGAGGCCAACACCGACAATAAGTGAAATTTAATGAGTAGAATAGTATATAATTTTTTTCAAAATAAATAATTTCCTATGGTTAAGATATCGCCCTGAATACCTCCTACTGCCAGCATGTTACATTCAATACAACGTCGAACTCCATCCTGGTGGAGGACTTGCCCACCGTATCATGAACCGCGCCTAGACTACCAAGTTTATGGGTACACAAGGAACCATGCAAGGTAACCCGCATCCCTCGGCCACGCGGTTCAGCACACCGTGGGTGTAAGCACATGAAAAATGAGACCTATAAACTAAAACGAGCATAACTTTTGCATCCGTTATCCAATCGGGGCATACTTTTTTTTTTCTAGAAAGCTTGTGGCGAGGCCAAAGCCGACAAAAAGCTAAATTCAAAGAGTAGAATACTATATCATTTTTTTCAAAATAAATACTTTCCTATGGTTAAGATACTACCCCGAATACCTCCTACTGCCAGCTATGTTACATTCAATACAGCGTCGAACTCTACCGTGGTGGAGGACTCGTCCACCGTATCATGAACCGTGCCTAGACTACCGAGTTTATGGGTACACAAGGAACCATGGAAGGTAACCCACATCCCTCGTCCATGCGGTTTAGCACATCGTGGGTGTAAGCACATGAAAAATGAGACCTATAACCTAAAACGAACATAACTTTTGCATCCGTTGTCCTATTGGGGCATAGTTTTTTTTCTAGAAAGTTTGCAACGAGGCCAACACCGACAATAAGTGAAATTCAAAGAGTAGAATAGTATATAATTTGTTTCAAAATAAATACTTTCCTATGGTTAAGATACCGCCCCGTATACCTCCTACTGCCAGCATGTTACATTCAATACAACGTCGAACTCTACCGTGGTGGAGGACTCGCCCACCGTATCATGAACCGCACCTAGACTACCAAGTTTATGGGTACACAAGGAACCATGAAAGGTAACCCACATCCCTCGTCCATGCGGTTTAGCACATCGTGGGTGTAAGCACATGAAAAATGAGACCTATAACCTAAAACGAGCATAACTTTTGCATCCGTTGTCCTATTGGGGCAAAGTTTTTTTTTCTAGAAAGTTTGCGACGAGGCCAACACCGACAATAAGTGAAATTCAAAGAGAAGAATAGTATATATTTTTTTTCAAAATAAATACATTCCTATGGTTTAGATACCGCCCCGTATACCTCCTACTGCCAGCATGTTACATTCAATATAGCGTCGAACTCCATCGTGGTGGAGGACTCGCACACCGTATGATGAACCGCGCCTAGACTACCGAGTTTATGGGTATACAAGGAACCATGGAAGGTAACCCACATCCCTCGGCCACACGGTTCAGCACACCGTGGGTGTAAGCATATGAAAAATGAGACCTATAACCTAAAATGAGCATAACTTTTGCATCCGTTGTCCTATCGGGGCATTCTTTTTTTTTCTATAAAGCATGCGGCGAGGCCAACACCGACAATAAGTGAAATTTAATGAGTAGAATAGTATATAATTTTTTTCAAAATAAATAATTTCCTATGGTTAAGATATCGCCCTGAATACCTCCTACTGCCAGCATGTTACATTCAATACAACGTCGAACTCCATCCTGGTGGAGGACTTGCCCACCGTATCATGAACCGCGCCTAGACTACCAAGTTTATGGGTACACAAGGAACCATGCAAGGTAACCCGCATCCCTCGGCCACGCGGTTCAGCACACCGTGGGTGTAAGCACATGAAAAATGAGACCTATAAACTAAAACGAGCATAACTTTTGCATCCGTTATCCAATCGGGGCATACTTTTTTTTTTCTAGAAAGCTTGTGGCGAGGCCAAAGCCGACAATAAGCTAAATTCAAAGAGTAGAATACTATATCATTTTTTTCAAAATAAATACTTTCCTATGGTTAAGATACTACCCCGAATACCTCCTACTGCCAGCTATGTTACATTCAATACAGCGTCGAACTCTACCGTGGTGGAGGACTCGTCCACCGTATCATGAACCGTGCCTAGACTACCGAGTTTATGGGTACACAAGGAACCATGGAAGGTAACCCACATCCCTCGTCCATGCGGTTTAGCACATCGTGGGTGTAAGCACATGAAAAATGAGACCTATAACCTAAAACGAACATAACTTTTGCATCCGTTGTCCTATTGGGGCATAGTTTTTTTTCTAGAAAGTTTGCGACGAGGCCAACACCGACAATAAGTGAAATTCAAAGAGTAGAATAGTATATAATTTGTTTCAAAATAAATACTTTCCTATGGTTAAGATACCGCCCCGTATACCTCCTACTGCCAGCCTGTTACATTCAATACAGCGTCGAACTCTACCGTGGTGGAGGACTCGCCCACCGTATCATGAACCGCACATAGACTACCGAGTTTATGGGTACACAAGGAACCATGGAAGGTAACCCGCATCCCTCGGCCACGTGGTTCAGCACACCGTGGGTGTAAGCACATGAAAAATGAGACCTATAACCTAAAACGAGCATAACTTTTGCATCCGTTGTCCGATAGGGCATACTTTTTTTTTTCTAGAAAGCTTGTGGCAAGGCCAATGCCGAGAAAAAGCAAAATTCAAAGAGTAGAATAGTATATAATTTTTACAAAAAATAAATACTTCCTTGTGGTTGAGATACCGCCCCAAGTACCTCCTACTGCTAGCATGTTACATTCAATACAACGTCAAACTCCATCGTTGTGGATGACTCACCCACCATATCATGAACGGCACCTAGACTACCAAGTTTACGGGTATACAAGGAACCATGCAAGGTAACCCACATCCCTCATCCATGCGGTTTAGCACATCCTGGGTGTAAGCACATGAAAAATGAGACCTATAACCTAAAACGAGCATAACTTTTGCATCCGTTGTCCTATTGGGGCATGGTTTTTTTTCTAGAAAGTTTGCGACGAGGCCAACACCGACAATAAGTGAAATTCAAAGAGTAGAATAGTATATAATTTTTTTCAAAATAAATACTTTTCTATGGTTAAGATACCGCCCCGTATACCTCCTACTGCCAGCATGTTAAATTCAATACAGCGTCGAACTCCATCGTGGTGGAGGACTCGCCCACCGTATGATGAACCGCGCCTAGACTACCGAGTTTACGAGTATACAAGGAACCATGGAAGGTAACCCACATCCCTCGGCCACACGGTTCAGCACACCGTGGGTGTAAGCACATGAAAAATGAGACCTATAACCTGAAATGAGCATAACTTTTGCCTCCGTTGTCCTATCGGGGCATACTTTTTTTTCTACAAAGCATGCGGCAAGGCCAACACCGACAATAAGTGAAATTCAAAGAGTAGAATAATATATAATTTTTTTCAAAATAAATACTTTCCTATGGTTAAGATACCACCCCGAATACCTCCTACTGCCAGCATGTTACATTGTATATAGCGTCGAACTCCATCGTGGTGGAGGACTCGCCCACCGTATCATGAACCGCACCTAGACTACCGAGTTTATGGGTACACAAGGAACCGTGGAAGGTAACCCGCATCCCTCAGCCACGCGTTCAGCACAACGTGGGTGTAAGCACATGAAAAATGAGACTATAACCAAAAACGAGCATAACTTTTGCATCCGTTGTCCGATTGGGGCATCCTTTTTTTTTCTTGAAAGCTTGCGGCAAGGCCAACACCGACAAAAGCGAAATGAAAATAGTAGAATATTATATAATTTAAAAAAAAATAAATACATCCCTATGGTTGAGATACAGCCCCCGATACCTCCTACTGCTAGCATGTACATTCAATACAACGTCAAACTCCATCGCTGTGGGAGGACCGCCCACCGTATCATGAATCACGCCTAGACTACCGATTTACGGTATACAAGGAACCACGGAAGGCTAATCCACATCCCTCGTCCACACGGTTTAGCACATCGTGGGTGTAAGCACATGAAAAATTAGACCTATAACCTAAAACAAGCATAACTTTTGCATCCGTTTTCCTATTGGGGCATAGTTTTTTTTTCTAGAAAGTTTGCGGCGAGGCCAACACTGACAATAAGTGATATTCAAAGAGTAGAATAGTATATAATTTTTTTTCAAAATAAATACTTTCCTATGGTTAAGATACCGCCCCGTATACCTCCTACTGCCAGCATCTTACATTCAATACAGCATCGAACTCCATCGTGGTGGAGGACTCGCCCACCGTATCATGACCACGGCTAGACTACCGAGTTTATGGGTATATAAGGAACCATGGAAGGTAACCCACATCCCTCGGTCACATGGTTCAGCACACCGTGGGTGTAAGCACATGAAAAATGAGACCTATAACCTAAAACGAGCATAACTTTTGCATCCGTTGTCCTATTGGGGCATGGTTTTTTTTCTAGATAGTTTGCGACGAGGCCAACACCGACAATAAGTGAAATTCAAAGAGTAGAATAGTATATAATTTGTTTCAAAATAAATACTTTCCTATGGTTAAGATACCGCCCCGTATACCTCCTACTGCCAGCCTGTTACATTCAATACAGCGTCGAACTCTACCGTGGTGGAGGACTCGCCCACCGTATCATGAACCGCACATAGACTACCGAGTTTATGGGTACACAAGGAACCATGGAAGGTAACCCGCATCCCTCGGCCACGTGGTTCAGCACACCGTGGGTGTAAGCACATGAAAAATGAGACCTATAACCTAAAACGAGCATAACTTTTGCATCCGTTGTCCGATAGGGCATACTTTTTTTTTTCTAGAAAGCTTGTGGCAAGGCCAATGCCGAGAAAAAGCAAAATTCAAAGAGTAGAATAGTATATAATTTTTACAAAAAATAAATACTTCCTTGTGGTTGAGATACCGCCCCAAGTACCTCCTACTGCTAGCATGTTACATTCAATACAACGTCAAACTCCATCGTTGTGGATGACTCACCCACCATATCATGAACGGCACCTAGACTACCAAGTTTACGGGTATACAAGGAACCATGCAAGGTAACCCACATCCCTCATCCATGCGGTTTAGCACATCCTGGGTGTAAGCACATGAAAAATGAGAGCTATAACCTAAAACGAGCATAACTTTTGCATCCGTTGTCCTATTGGGGCATGGTTTTTTTTCTAGAAAGTTTGCGACGAGGCCAACACCGACAATAAGTGAAATTCAAAGAGTAGAATAGTATATAATTTTTTTCAAAATAAATACTTTTCTATGGTTAAGATACCGCCCCGTATACCTCCTACTGCCAGCATGTTAAATTCAATACAGCGTCGAACTCCATCGTGGTGGAGGACTCGCCCACCGTATGATGAACCGCGCCTAGACTACCGAGTTTACGAGTATACAAGGAACCATGGAAGGTAACCCACATCCCTCGGCCACACGGTTCAGCACACCGTGGGTGTAAGCACATGAAAAATGAGACCTATAACCTGAAATGAGCATAACTTTTGCCTCCGTTGTCCTATCGGGGCATACTTTTTTTTCTACAAAGCATGCGGCAAGGCCAACACCGACAATAAGTGAAATTCAAAGAGTAGAATAATATATAATTTTTTTCAAAATAAATACTTTCCTATGGTTAAGATACCACCCCGAATACCTCCTACTGCCAGCATGTTACATTGTATATAGCGTCGAACTCCATCGTGGTGGAGGACTCGCCCACCGTATCATGAACCGCACCTAGACTACCGAGTTTATGGGTACACAAGGAACCGTGGAAGGTAACCCGCATCCCTCAGCCACGCGTTCAGCACAACGTGGGTGTAAGCACATGAAAAATGAGACTATAACCAAAAACGAGCATAACTTTTGCATCCGTTGTCCGATTGGGGCATCCTTTTTTTTTCTTGAAAGCTTGCGGCAAGGCCAACACCGACAAAAAGCGAAATGAAAATAGTAGAATAGTATATAATTTAAAAAAAATAAATACATCCCTATGGTTGAGATACAGCCCCGAGTACCTCCTACTGCTAGCATGTACATTCAATACAACGTCAAACTCCATCGCTGTGGAGGACTCGCCCACCGTATCATGAATCACGCCTAGACTACCGATTTTACGGGTATACAAGGAACCACGGAAGGTAATCCACATCCCTCGTCCACACGGTTTAGCACATCGTGGGTGTAAGCACATGAAAAATTAGACATATAACCTAAAACAAGCATAACTTTTGCATCCGTTGTCCTATTGGGGCATAGTTTTTTTTTCTAGAAAGTTTGCGGCGAGGCCAACACTGACAATAAGTGATATTCAAAGAGTAGAATAGTATATAATTTTTTTCAAAATAAATACTTTCCTATGGTTAAGATACCGCCCCGTATACCTCCTACTGCCAGCATCTTACATTCAATACAGCATCGAACTCCATCGTGGTGGAGGACTCGCCCACCGTATCATGACCACGGCTAGACTACCGAGTTTATGGGTATATAAGGAACCATGGAAGGTAACCCACATCCCTCGGTCACATGGTTCAGCACACCGTGGGTGTAAGCACATGAAAAATGAGACCTATAACCTAAAACGAGCATAACTTTTGCATCCGTTGTCCTATTGGGGCATGGTTTTTTTTCTAGATAGTTTGCGACGAGGCCAACACCGACAATAAGTGAAATTCAAAGAGTAGAATAGTATATAATTTTTTTCAAAATAAATACTTTCCTATGGTTAAGATACCGCCCCGTATACCTCCTACTGCCAGCATGTTAAATTCAATACAGCGTCGAACTCCATCGTGGTGGAGGACTCGCCCACCGTATGATGAACCACGCCTAGACTACCGAGTTTACGAGTATACAAGGAACCATGGAAGGTAACCCACATCCCTCGGCCACACGGTTCAGCACACCGTGGGTGTAAGCACATGAAAAATGAGACCTATAACCTGAAACGAGCATAACTTTTGCATCCGTTGTCCTATCGGGGCATACTTTTTTTTCTACAAAGCATGCGGCAAGGCCAACACCGACAATAAGTGAAATTCAAAGAGTAGAATAATATATAATTTTTTTCAAAATAAATACTTTCCTATGGTTAAGATACTACCCCGAATACTTCCTACTACCAGCATGTTACATTGTATATAGCGTCGAACTCCATCGTGGTGGAGGACTCGCCCACCGTATCATGAACCGCACCTAGACTACCGAGTTTATGGGTACACAAGGAACCGTGGAAGGTAACCCGCATCCCTCAGCCACGCGTTCAGCACAACGTGGGTGTAAGCACATGAAAAATGAGACTATAACCAAAAACGAGCATAACTTTTGCATCCGTTGTCCGATTGGGGCATCCTTTTTTTTTCTTGAAAGCTTGCGGCAAGGCCAACACCGACAAAAAGCGAAATGAAAATAGTAGAATAGTATATAATTTAAAAAAAATAAATACATCCCTATGGTTGAGATACAGCCCCGAGTACCTCCTACTGCTAGCATGTTACATTCAATACAACGTCGAACTCCATCGCTGTGGAGGACTCACCCACCGTATCATGAACTTCGCCTAGACTACTGAGTTTATGGGTACACAAGGAACCATGAAAGGTAACCCACATCCCTCGGCCACGCGGTTCAGCACATCGTGGGTGTAAGCACATGAAAAATAAGACCTATAACCTAAAATGAGCGTAACTTTTGCGTGTGTTGTCTGTTAGGGGCATACTTTTTTTCTAGAAAGCTTGTGGTGAGGCCAACACCGACAGATAGCAAAATTGAAAGAGTAGAATAGTACATAAGTTTACAAAAAATAAATACTTCCCTATGGTTGAGATACCGCCCCGAGTACCTCCTACTGCTAGCATGTACATTCAATACAACGTCAAACTCCATCGCTGTGGAGGACTCGCCCACTGTATCATGAATCACGCCTAGACTACCGATTTTATGGGTATACAAGGAACCATGGAAGGTAATCCACATCCCTCGTCCACACGGTTTAGCACATCGTGGGTGTAAGCACATGAAAAATTAGACATATAACCTAAAACGAGCATAACTTTTGCATCCGTTGTCCTATTGGGGCATAGTTTTTTTTTCTAGAAAGTTTGCGGCGAGGCCAACACTGACAATAAGTGATATTCAAAGAGTAGAATAGTATATAATTTTTTTCAAAATAAATACTTTCCTATGGTTAAGATACCGCCCCGTATACCTCCTACTGCCAGCATGTTAAATTCAATACAGCGTCGAACTCCATCGTGGTGGAGGACTCGCCCACCGTATGATGAACCACGCCTAGACTACCGAGTTTACGAGTATACAAGGAACCATGGAAGGTAACCCACATCCCTCGGCCACACGGTTCAGCACACCGTGGGTGTAAGCACATGAAAAATGAGACCTATAACCTGAAACGAGCATAACTTTTGCATCCGTTGTCCTATCGGGGCATACTTTTTTTTCTACAAAGCATGCGGCAAGGCCAACACCGACAATAAGTGAAATTCAAAGAGTAGAATAATATATAATTTTTTTCAAAATAAATACTTTCCTATGGTTAAGATACTACCCCGAATACTTCCTACTACCAGCATGTTACATTCTATATAGCGTCGAACTCCATCGTGGTGGAGGACTCGCCCACCGTATCATGAACCGCACCTAGACTACCGAGTTTATGGGTACACAAGGAACCGTGGAAGGTAACCCGCATCCCTCAGCCACGCGTTCAGCACAACGTGGGTGTAAGCACATGAAAAATGAGACTATAACCAAAAACGAGCATAACTTTTGCATCCGTTGTCCGATTGGGGCATCCTTTTTTTTTCTTGAAAGCTTGCGGCAAGGCCAACACCGACAAAAAGCGAAATGAAAATAGTAGAATAGTATATAATTTAAAAAAAATAAATACATCCCTATGGTTGAGATACAGCCCCGAGTACCTCCTACTGCTAGCATGTTACATTCAATACAACGTCGAACTCCATCGCTGTGGAGGACTCACCCACCGTATCATGAACTTCGCCTAGACTACTGAGTTTATGGGTACACAAGGAACCATGAAAGGTAACCCACATCCCTCGGCCACGCGGTTCAGCACATCGTGGGTGTAAGCACATGAAAAATAAGACCTATAACCTAAAATGAGCGTAACTTTTGCGTGTGTTGTCTGTTAGGGGCATACTTTTTTTCTAGAAAGCTTGTGGTGAGGCCAACACCGACAGATAGCAAAATTGAAAGAGTAGAATAGTACATAAGTTTACAAAAAATAAATACTTCCCTATGGTTGAGATACCGCCCCGAGTACCTCCTACTGCTAGCATGTACATTCAATACAACGTCAAACTCCATCGCTGTGGAGGACTCGCCCACTGTATCATGAATCACGCCTAGACTACCGATTTTATGGGTATACAAGGAACCATGGAAGGTAATCCACATCCCTCGTCCACACGGTTTAGCACATCGTGGGTGTAAGCACATGAAAAATTAGACATATAACCTAAAACGAGCATAACTTTTGCATCCGTTGTCCTATTGGGGCATAGTTTTTTTTTCTAGAAAGTTTGCGGCGAGGCCAACACTGACAATAAGTGATATTCAAAGAGTAGAATAGTATATAATTTTTTTCAAAATAAATACTTTCCTATGGTTAAGATACCGCCCCGTATACCTCCTACTGCCAGCATCTTACATTCAATACAGCATCGAACTCCATCGTGGTGGAGGACTCGCCCACCGTATCATGACCACGGCTAGACTACCGAGTTTATGGGTATATAAGGAACCATGGAAGGTAACCCACATCCCTCGGCCACATGGTTCAGCACACCGTGGGTGTAAGCACATGAAAAATGAGATCTATAACCTAAAATGAGCATAACTTTTGCATCCGTTGTCCTATCGGGGCATACTTTTTTTTCTAGAAAGCATGTGGCGAGGCTAACACCGACAATAAGCGAAATTCAAAGAGTAGAATAATATATAATTTTTTTCAAAATAAATACTTTACTATAGTTAAGATACCACCCGAATACCTCCTACTGCTAGCATGTTACATTCTATATAGCGTCGAACTCCATCGTGGTGGAGGACTCGCCCACCGTATCATGAACCGCACCTAGACTACCGAGTTTATGGTTACACAAGGAATCATGGAAGGTAACCCGCATCCCTCGGCCACGCGGTTCAGCACAACGTGGTGTAAGCACATGAAAAATAAGACCTATAACAAAAAACGAGCATAACTTGTGGCGAGGCCAACGTAGACAAAAAGCGAAATTCAAAAAGTAGAATAGTATATAATTTTTTTTCAAAATAAATACTTCCCTATAGTTAAGATACCGCCCCAAATACCTCCTACTGCCAGCATATTACATTCAATACAGCGACGAACTCCGTCGTGGTGGAGGACTCGCCTACCGTATCATGAACCGCACCTAGACTACAGAGTTTATGGGTACACATGGAACCATGGAAGGTAACCCATATCACTCAGCCACGTGGTTCAGCACACCGTGGGTATAAGCACATGAAAAATGAGACCTATAACCTAAAACGAGTGTAACTTTTGCGTGTGTTGTCTGTTAGGGGCATACTTTTTTTCTAGAAAGCTTGCGGCAAGGCCAACACTGACAAAAAGTGAAATTCAAAGAGTACAATAGTAAATAATTTTTTTCAAAATAAATACTTCCCTATAGTTCAGATACCGCCCCACATACCTCCTACTGCCAGCATGTTACATTCAATACAGTGATGAACTCCGTCGTGGTGGAGGACTCGCCTAGCGTATCATGAACCATGCCCAGACTACCATGTTTATGGGTACACAAGGTACCATGGAAGGTAACCCACATCCCTCGGCCACGCGGTTCAGCACACCGAGGGTATAAGCACATGAAAAATGAGACCTATAACCTAAAACGAGTGTAACTTTTGCGTCCGTTGTCTGTCATGGGCATATTTTTTTTCTAGAAAGCTTGCGGCGAGGCCAACACTGACAAAAAGCGAAATTCAAAGAGTAGAATAGTATATAATTTTCCAAAAAATAAATAAATCCCTATGGTTGAGATACAGCTCCGAGTACCTCCTACTGCTAGCATGTTACATTCAATACAGCGTCGAACTTCATCGCTGTGGAGGACTCGCCCACTGTATCATGAACTTCGCCTAGACTACTGAGTTTATGGGTACACAAGGAACCATGAAAGATAACCCACATCCCTCGGCCATGCGTTTCAGCACATCGTGGGTGTAAGCACATGAAAAATGAGACCTATAACCTAAAACGAGCGTAACTTTTGCGTGTGTTGTCTATTAGGGGCCAACTTTTTTTCTAGAAAGCTTGTGGTGAGGCCAACACCGACAGATAGCGAAATTCAAAGAGTAGAATGGAATATAAGTTTACAAAAAATAAATACTTCCCTATGGTTGAGATACCGCCCCGAGTACCTCCTACTGCTAGCATGTACATTCAATACAACGTCAAACTCCATCGATGTGGAGGACTCGCCCACCGTATCATGAATCGTGCCTAGACTACCGAGTTTACGGGTATACAAAGAACCATGGAAGGTAACCCATATCCCTCATCCACGCGGTTCAGCACACCGTGGGTGTAAGCACATGAAAAATGAGACATATAACCTAAAATGAGCATAACTTTTGCATCCTTTGTCCTATCGGGGCATACTTTTTTTCTAGAAAGCTTGCGGCGAAGCCAACACCGACAATAAACGAATTCAAAGAGTAGAATAGTATCTAATTTTTTTCAAAATAAAAACTTTCCTATGGTTATGAAACCGCCCCGAATACCTCCTACTACCAGCATGTTACATTTAATACAACGTCGAACTCCATCGTGGTGGAGGACTCGCCCACCGTATCATGAACCGCGCCTAGACTACCGAGTTTATGGGTACACAAGGAACCATGGAAGGTAACTCGCATCCCTTGGCCACGCGGTTCAGCACACCGTGGGTGTAAGCACATGAAAAATGAGACCTATAACCTAAAACGAGCATAACTTTTGCATCCGTTGTCCGATCGGGGCACACTTATATTTTTCTAGAAAGCTAGTGGCGAGGCCAACGCCGACAAAAAGCGAAATTCAAAGAGTAGAATAGTATATAATTTTTTTCAAAATAAATACTTCCCTATAGTTAAGATACCGCCCTGAATACCTCCTACTGCCAGCATGTTATATTCAATACAGCGACGAACTCCGTCATGGTGGAGGACTCGCCTACCGTATAATGAACCGCACCAAGACTATCGAGTTTATGGGTACACATGGAACCATGGAAGGTGACCCACATCCCTTGGCCACGTGGTTCAGCACACCGTGGGTACAAGCACATGAAAAATGAGACCTATAACCTAAAACGAGTGTAACTTTTGTGTGCGTTGTCTGTTAGGGGCATACTTTTTTTGTAAAAAGCTTGCGGCGAGGCCAACACCAACAAAAAGAAAAATTCAAAGAGTAGAATAGTATATAATTTTACAAAAAATAAATACATCCCTTTGGTTGAGATATAGCCATGAGTACCTCCTACTGCTAGCATGTTACATTCAATACAGCATTGAAGTCCATCGCTGTGGAGGACTCGGCCACCGTATCATGAACTGCGTCTAAACTATCGAGTTTATGGGTACACAAGGAACCATGGAAGGTAACCCACATCCCTCGGCCACGCGGATAAGCACATCGTGGGTGTAAGCACGTGAAAAATGAGACCTATAACCTAAAACGAGCATAACTTTTGCGTCCGTTGTCTGTTAGGGGCATACTTTTTTCTATAAAGCTTGCGGTGAGGCCAACACCGACACATAGCAAAATTCATAGAGTAGAATAGTATATAGTTTTACAAAAGATAAATACTTCCCTGTGGTTGAGATACCGCCACGAGTACCTCCTACTGCTAGCATGTTACATTCAATACAACGTCAAACTCCATCGCTGTGGAGGACTCGCCCACCGTATCATGAGCTGCGCCTAGACTACCTAGTTAATGGGTACACAAGGAACCATGGAAGGTAACTCGCATCCGTCGGCCAAGCGGTTCAGCACACCGTGGGTGTAAGCACATGAAAAATGAGACCTATAACCTAAAACGAGCAAAACTTTTGCATCCGTTGTCCGATCGGGGCACACTTTTTTTTTCTAGAAAGCTTGTGGCGAGGCCAACGCCGACAAAATGCGAAATTCAAAGAGTAAACTAGTATAGAATTTTTTTCAAAATAAATACTTCCCTTTAGTTAAGATACCGCCCCGAATACCTCCTACTGCCAGCATGTTACATTCAACACAGCGATGAACTCCGTCGTGGTGGAGGACTCGCCTACCGTATCATGAACCGCACCTAGACTACCGAGTTTATGGGTACACATGGAACCATGGAAGGTAACCCACATCCCTCGGCCACGTGGTTCAGCACACCGTGGGTATAAGCACATGAAAAATGAGACCTATAACCTAAAACGGGTTTAACTTTTGTGTCTGTTGTCTGTTAGGGGCATACTTTTTTTCTAGAAAGCTTGCGGCGAGGCCACCACCGACAAAAAGCAAAATTCAAAGAGTAGAATAGTATATATTTTACGAAAAATAAATACATCCCTATGGTTGAGATACAGCCCTGAGTACCTCCTACTGCTAGCATATTACATTCAATACAGTGTCGAACTCCATCGCTGTGGAGGACTCGGCCACCGTATCTTGAACTGCGCCTAGACTACCTAGTTAATGGGTACACAAGGAACCATGGAAGGTAACTCGCATCCCTCGGCCACGCGGTTCAGCACACCGTGGGTGTAAGGACATGAAAAATGGGACCTATAACCTAAAACGGGCATAACTTTTGCATCCGTTGTCCGATCGGGGCACACTTTTTTTTCTAGAAAGCTCGTGGCGAGGCCAACACCGACAAAAAGCGAAATTCAAAGAGTAGAATAGTATAGAATTTTTTTCAAAATAAATACTTCCGTTTAGTTAAGATACCGCCCCGAATACCTCCTACTGCCAGCATGATACATTCAATACAACGACGTACTCCATCGTCGTGGAGGACTCGCCTTCCGTATCATGAACCGCACCTAGACTACCTAGTTAATGGGTACACAAGGAACCATGGAAGGTAACCCACATCCCTCGGGCACGTGGTTCAGCACGCCGTGGGTGTAAGCACATGAAAAATGAGACCTATAACCAAAAACGAGTGTAACTTTTGCGTCCGTTGTCTGTTAGGGGCATACTTTTTTCTAGAAGGCTTGCGGCGAGGCCACCACCGACAAAAAGCAAAATTCAAAGAGTAGAATAGTATATAATTTTACAAAAAATAAATACATCCCTATGGTTGAGATACAGCCCTGAGTACCTCCTACTGCTAGCATATTACATTCAATACAGCGTCGAACTCCATCGCTGTGGAGGACTCGCCCACCGTATCATGAACTGCGCCTAGGCTACCGAGTTTATGGGTACACAAGGAACCATGGAAGGTAACCCACATCCCTCGGCCACGCGGTTCAGCACATCGTGGGTGCAAGCACATGAAAAATGAGACCTATAACCTAAAACGAGCGTAACTTTTGCGTCTGTTGTCTGTTAGTGGCATACTTTTTTTCTAGAAAGCTTGCGGTGAGGCCAACATCGACAGATAGCGAAATTCAAAGAGTAGAATAGTATATATGTTTACAAAAAATAAATACTTCCCCGTGGTTGAGATACCGTCCTGAGTACCTCCAATTGCTAGCATGTACATTCAATACAACGTCAAACTCCATCGCTGTGGAGGACTCGCCCACCGTATTATGAATCGCACCTAGACTACCGAGTTTATGAGTATATAAGGAACCATGGAAGGTAACCCACATCCCTCGTCCACACGGTTCAGCACACCGTGGGTTAAGCACATGAAAAATGAGACCTACAACCTAAAATGAGCATAACTTTTGCATCCGTTGTCCTATCGGGGCATACTTTTTTTTCCAGAAAGCATGTGGCGAGGCCAACACTGACAATAAGGAAATTCAAAGAGTACAATAATATATAATTTTTTTCAAAATAAATACTTTCCTATGGTTAAGATACCACCCCGAATACCTCCGACTGCCAGCATGTTACATTCTATAGCGTTGAACTCCATCGTGGTGGAGGACTCCCCCACCGTATCATGAACTGCACCTAGACTACCGAGTTTATGGGTACACAAGGAACCATAGAAGGTAACCCGCATCCGTCAGCCACGCGGTTCAGCACAACGTGGGTGTAAGCACATGAAAAATGAGACCTATAACCTAAAACGAGCATAACTTTTGCATCCGTTGTCCGATTGGGGCATCCTTTTTTTTTTCTTGAAAGCTTGCGGCGAGGCCAACACTGACAAAAAGCGAAATTCAAAGAGTAGAATAGTAAATATTTTTTTTCAAAATCAATACTTCCATATAGTTAAGATACCGCCCCGAATACCTCCTACTGCCAGCATGTTGCATTCAATATAGCGATGAACTCTGTCGTGGTGGAGGACTCGCCTACCGTATCATGAACCGCGCCTAGACTACCGTGTTTATGAGTACACAAGGAACCATGGAAGGTAACCCACATCACTTGGCCACGCAGTTCAGCACATCGTGGGTATAAGCACATGAAAAATGAGACCTATAACCTAAAACGAGTGTAACTTTTCCGTACGTTGTCTGTTAGGGGCATACTTTTTTTCTAGAAAGCTTGCGGTGAGGCCAACACTGACAAAAAGCGAAATTCAAAGAGTAGAATAGTATATAATTTTACAAAAAATAAATACATCCCTATGGTTGAGATACAGCCCCGAGTACCTCTACTGCTAGCATGTTACATTCAATACAGCGTCGAACTCCATCGCTGTGGAGGACTCGCCCACCGTATCGTGAACTTCGCCTAGACTACTGAGTTTATGGGTACACAAGGAACCATGAAAGGTAACCCACATCCCTCGGCCATGCGGTTCAGCACATCGTGGGTGTAAGCACATGAAAAATGAGACCTATAACCTAAAACGAGCGTAACTTTTGCGTCTGTTGTCTAGTAGGGGCATACTTTTATTCTAAAAAGCTTGTGGTGAGGCCAACACCGACAGATAGCGAAATTCAAAGAGTAGAATAGAATATAAGTTTACAAAAAATAAATACTTCCCTATGGTTGAGATACCACCCCGAGTACCTCCTACTGCTAGCATGTACATTCAATACAACGTCAAACTCCATCGTTGTGGAGAACTCGCCCACCGTGTCATGAATCGCGCCTAGACTACCGAGTTTACGGGTATACAAGGAACCATGGAAGGTAACCCACATCCCTCGTCCATACGGTTCAGCACACCGTGGGTGTAAGCACATAAAAAATGAGACCTACAACCTAAAATGAGCATAACTTTTGCATCCGTTGTCCTATCGGGGCATACTTTTTTTTCTAGAAAGCATGCGGCGAGGCCAACACCGACAATAAGCGAAATTGAAAGAGTAGAATAATATATAATTTTTTTCAAAATAAATACTTTCCTATGGTTAAGATACCATCCCGAATACCTCCTACTGCCAGCAAGTTACATTCTATATAGCGTTGAACTCCATCGTGGTGGAGGACTCCCCCACCGTATCATGAACCGCACCTAGACTACCGAGTTTATGGGTACACAAGGAACAATAGAAGGTAATCCGCATCCGTCAGCCACGCGGTTCAGCACAACGTGGGTGTAAGCACATGAAAAATGAGACCTATAACCTAAAACGAGCATAACTTTTGCATCCGTTGTCCGATTGGGGCATCCTTTTTTTTTCTTGAAAGCTTGCGGCGAGGCCAACACTGACAAAAAGCGAAATTCAAAGAGTAGAATAGTAAATATTTTTTTTCAAAATCAATACTTCCATATAGTTAAGATACCGCCCCGAATACCTCCTACTGCCAGCATGTTGCATTCAATATAGCGATGAACTCTGTCGTGGTGGAGGACTCGCCTACCGTATCATGAACCGCGCCTAGACTACCGTGTTTATGAGTACACAAGGAACCATGGAAGGTAACCCACATCACTTGGCCACGCAGTTCAGCACATCGTGGGTATAAGCACATGAAAAATGAGACCTATAACCTAAAACGGGCATAACTTTTGCATCCGTTGTCCGATCGGGGCACACTTTTTTTTCTAGAAAGCTCGTGGCGAGGCCAACACCGACAAAAAGCGAAATTCAAAGAGTAGAATAGTATAGAATTTTTTTCAAAATAAATACTTCCGTTTAGTTAAGATACCGCCCCGAATACCTCCTACTGCCAGCATGATACATTCAATACAACGACGTACTCCATCGTCGTGGAGGACTCGCCTTCCGTATCATGAACCGCACCTAGACTACCTAGTTAATGGGTACACAAGGAACCATGGAAGGTAACCCACATCCCTCGGGCACGTGGTTCAGCACGCCGTGGGTGTAAGCACATGAAAAATGAGACCTATAACCAAAAACGAGTGTAACTTTTGCGTCCGTTGTCTGTTAGGGGCATACTTTTTTCTAGAAGGCTTGCGGCGAGGCCACCACCGACAAAAAGCAAAATTCAAAGAGTAGAATAGTATATAATTTTACAAAAAATAAATACATCCCTATGGTTGAGATACAGCCCTGAGTACCTCCTACTGCTAGCATATTACATTCAATACAGCGTCGAACTCCATCGCTGTGGAGGACTCGCCCACCGTATCATGAACTGCGCCTAGGCTACCGAGTTTATGGGTACACAAGGAACCATGGAAGGTAACCCACATCCCTCGGCCACGCGGTTCAGCACACCGTGGGTGTAAGCACATGAAAAATGAGACCTATAACCTAAAACGAGCATAACTTTTGCATCCGTTGTCCGATTCGGGGCATACTTTTTTTTCTAGAAAGCTTGCGGAGAGGCCAACACCGAACAAAAAGCGAAATTCAAAGAGTAGAATAGTATATAATTTTACAAAAAATAAATACATCCCTATGGTGAGATACAGCCCTGAAGTACCTCCTACTGCTAGCATGTTACATTCAATATAGCGTCGAACTCCATCGCAGTGGAGGACTCGCCCACCGTATCATGAACTGGCCTAGACTACCGAGTTTATGGGTACACAAGGAACCATGAAGGTAATGCCCACATCCCTCGGCCACGCGGTTCAGCACACCGTGGGTGTAAGCACAAGAAAAATGAGACCTATAACCTAAAACGAGCATAACTTTTGCATCCGTTGTCCGATCGGGGCATACTTTTTTTTTCTAGAAAGCTTGCGGCGAGGCCAACCTGACAAAAAAGCGAAATTCAAAGAGTACAATAATATATAATTTTTTTCAAAATAAATACTTTCCTATGGTTAAGATACCACCCCGAATACCTCCGACTGCCAGCATGTTACATTCTATATAGCGTTGAACTCCATCGTGGTGGAGGACTCCCCCACCGTATCATGAACTGCACCTAGACTACCGAGTTTATGGGTACACAAGGAACCATAGAAGGTAACCCGCATCCGTCAGCCACGCGGTTCAGCACAACGTGGGTGTAAGCACATGAAAAATGAGACCTATAACCTAAAACGAGCATAACTTTTGCATCCGTTGTCCGATTGGGGCATCCTTTTTTTTTTCTTGAAAGCTTGCGGCGAGGCCAACACTGACAAAAAGCGAAATTCAAAGAGTAGAATAGTAAATATTTTTTTTCAAAATCAATACTTCCATATAGTTAAGATACCGCCCCGAATACCTCCTACTGCCAGCATGTTGCATTCAATATAGCGATGAACTCTGTCGTGGTGGAGGACTCGCCTACCGTATCATGAACCGCGCCTAGACTACCGTGTTTATGAGTACACAAGGAACCATGGAAGGTAACCCACATCACTTGGCCACGCAGTTCAGCACATCGTGGGTATAAGCACATGAAAAATGAGACCTATAACCTAAAACGAGTGTAACTTTTCCGTACGTTGTCTGTTAGGGGCATACTTTTTTTCTAGAAAGCTTGCGGTGAGGCCAACACTGACAAAAAGCGAAATTCAAAGAGTAGAATAGTATATAATTTTACAAAAAATAAATACATCCCTATGGTTGAGATACAGCCCCGAGTACCTCTACTGCTAGCATGTTACATTCAATACAGCGTCGAACTCCATCGCTGTGGAGGACTCGCCCACCGTATCGTGAACTTCGCCTAGACTACTGAGTTTATGGGTACACAAGGAACCATGAAAGGTAACCCACATCCCTCGGCCATGCGGTTCAGCACATCGTGGGTGTAAGCACATGAAAAATGAGACCTATAACCTAAAACGAGCGTAACTTTTGCGTCTGTTGTCTAGTAGGGGCATACTTTTATTCTAAAAAGCTTGTGGTGAGGCCAACACCGACAGATAGCGAAATTCAAAGAGTAGAATAGAATATAAGTTTACAAAAAATAAATACTTCCCTATGGTTGAGATACCACCCCGAGTACCTCCTACTGCTAGCATGTACATTCAATACAACGTCAAACTCCATCGTTGTGGAGAACTCGCCCACCGTGTCATGAATCGCGCCTAGACTACCGAGTTTACGGGTATACAAGGAACCATGGAAGGTAACCCACATCCCTCGTCCATACGGTTCAGCACACCGTGGGTGTAAGCACATAAAAAATGAGACCTACAACCTAAAATGAGCATAACTTTTGCATCCGTTGTCCTATCGGGGCATACTTTTTTTTCTAGAAAGCATGCGGCGAGGCCAACACCGACAATAAGCGAAATTGAAAGAGTAGAATAATATATAATTTTTTTCAAAATAAATACTTTCCTATGGTTAAGATACCATCCCGAATACCTCCTACTGCCAGCAAGTTACATTCTATATAGCGTTGAACTCCATCGTGGTGGAGGACTCCCCCACCGTATCATGAACCGCACCTAGACTACCGAGTTTATGGGTACACAAGGAACAATAGAAGGTAATCCGCATCCGTCAGCCACGCGGTTCAGCACAACGTGGGTGTAAGCACATGAAAAATGAGACCTATAACCTAAAACGAGCATAACTTTTGCATCCGTTGTCCGATTGGGGCATCCTTTTTTTTTCATGAAAGCTTGCAGTGAGGCCAACACTGGCAAAAAGCGAAATTCAAAGAGTAGAATAGTAAATATTTTTTTTCAAAATAAATACTTCCCTATAGTTATGATACCGCTCCGAATACCTCCTACTGCCAGCATGTTACATTCAATATAGCGATGAACTCTGTCGTGGTGGAGGACTCGCCTACCGTATCATGAACCGCGCCTAGACTACCGTGTTTATGGGTACACAAGGAACCATGGAAGGTAACCCACATCCCTTGGCCACGCAGTTCAGCCATCGTGGGTATAAGCACATGAAAAATAAGACCTATAACCTAAAACGAGTGTAACTTTTGCATCCGTTGTCCGATAGGGGCATACTTTTTTTCTAGAAAGCTTGCGGTGAGGCCAACACTGACAAAAAGCGAAATTCAAAGAGTAGAATAGTATATAATTTTACAAAAAATAAATACATCCCTATGGTTGAGATACAGCCCCGAGTAGCTCCTACTGCTAGCATGTTACATTCAATACAGCGTCGAACTCCATCGCTGTGGAGGACTCGCCCACCGTATCATGAACTTCGCCTAGACTACTGAGTTTATGGGTACACAAGGAACCATGAAAGGTAACACACATCCCTCGGCCATGCGGTTCAGCACATCATGGGTGTAAGCACATGAAAAATGAGACCTATAACCTAAAACAAGCGTAACTTTTGCTTGTGTTGTCTATTAGGGGCATACTTTTTTTCTAGAAAGCTTGTGGTGAGGCCAACACCGACAGATAGCAAAATTCAAAGAGTAGAATAGAATATATATGTTTACAAAAAATAAATACTTCCCTATGGTTGAGATACCGCCCCGAGTACCTCCTACTGCTAGCATGTACATTCAATACAACGTCAAACTCCATCGTTGTGGAGGACTAGCCCACCGTATCATGAACCGCGCCTAGACTACCGAGTTTACTGGTATACAAGGAACCATGGAAGGTAACCCACATCCCTCAGGCACACGGTTCAGCACACCATGGGTGTAAGCTCATGAAAAATAAGACATATAACCTAAAACGAGCATAACTTTTGCATCCGTTGTCCGATCCGGGCATACATTTTTTTTCTAGAAAGCTTGCGGCGAGGCCAACACCGACAAAAAGCGAAATTCAAAGAGTAGAATAGTATATATTTTTTTCAAAATAAATACTTTCCTAGGGTTAAGATACCGCTCGAAATACCTCCTACTGCCAGCATGTTACATCCTATACAGCGTCGAACTCCATCGCTGTGGAGGACTCGCCCACCGTATCATGAACTTCGCCTAGACTACTGAGTTTATGGGTACACAAGGAACCATGAAAGGTAACACACATCCCTCAGCCATGCGGTTCAGCACATCGTGGGTGTAAGCACATGAAAAATGAGACCTATAACCTAAAACAAGCGTAACTTTTGCTTGTGTTGTCTATTAGGGGCATACTTTTTTTCTAGAAAGCTTGTGGTGAGGCCAACACCGACAGATAGCAAAATTCAAAGAGTAGAATAGAATATATATGTTTACAAAAAATAAATACTTCCCTATGGTTGAGATACCGCCCCGAGTACCTCCTACTGCTAGCATGTACATTCAATACAACGTCAAACTCCATCGTTGTGGAGGACTAGCCCACCGTATCATGAACCGCGCCTAGACTACCGAGTTTACTGGTATACAAGGAACCATGGAAGGTAACCCACATCCCTCAGGCACACGGTTCAGCACACCATGGGTGTAAGCTCATGAAAAATAAGACATATAACCTAAAACGAGCATAACTTTTGCATCCGTTGTCCGATCCGGGCATACATTTTTTTTCTAGAAAGCTTGCGGCGAGGCCAACACCGACAAAAAGCGAAATTCAAAGAGTAGAATAGTATATATTTTTTTCAAAATAAATACTTTCCTAGGGTTAAGATACCGCTCGAAATACCTCCTACTGCCAGCATGTTACATCCTATACAGCGTCGAACTCCATCGCTGTGGAGGACTCGCCCACCGTATCATGAACTTCGCCTAGACTACTGAGTTTATGGGTACACAAGGAACCATGAAAGGTAACACACATCCCTCGGCCATGCGGTTCAGCACATCGTGGGTGTAAGCACATGAAAAATGAGACCTATAACCTAAAACAAGCGTAACTTTTGCTTGTGTTGTCTATTAGGGGCATACTTTTTTTCTAGAAAGCTTGTGGTGAGGCCAACACCGACAGATAGCAAAATTCAAAGAGTAGAATAGAATATATATGTTTACAAAAAATAAATACTTCCCTATGGTTGAGATACCGCCCCGAGTACCTCCTACTGCTACCATGTACATTCAATACAACGTCAAACTCCATCGTTGTGGAGGACTAGCCCACCGTATCATGAACCGCGCCTAGACTACCGAGTTTACTGGTATACAAGGAACCATGGAAGGTAACCCACATCCCTCAGGCACACGGTTCAGCACACCATGGGTGTAAACTCATGAAAAATAAGACATATAACCTAAAACGAGCATAACTTTTGCATCCGTTGTCCGATCCGGGCATACATTTTTTTTCTAGAAAGCTTGCGGCGAGGCCAACACTGACAAAAAGCGAAATTCAAAGAGTAGAATAGTATATATTTTTTTCAAAATAAATACTTTCCTAGGGTTAAGATACCGCTCGAAATACCTCCTACTGCCAGCATGTTACATCCTATACAGCGTCGAACTCCATCGTGGTGGAGGACTCGCCCATCGTATCATGAACTGTGCCTAGACTACCGAGTTTATGGGTACACAAGGAACCATGGAAGGTAACCCGCATCCCTCAGCCACACGGCTCAGCACACCGTGGGTGTAAGCACATGAAAAATAAGACCTATAACCTAAAATGAGCATAACTTTTGCATCCAGTGTCCAATCGGGGCATACTTTTTTTTCTATAAAGCTTGCGGCAAAGCCAACGCCGACAAAAAGAGAAATTGAAAGAGTAGAATAGTATATAATTTTTTTCAAAATAAATACTTTCCTATGGTTAAGATACCACCCCGTATACCTCCTACTGCCAACATGTTACATTCAATACAGCGTCGTACTCCATCGTGGTGGAGGACTCGCCCACCGTATCATGAACTGCGCCTAGACTACCGAGTTTAGGGGTACACAAGTAACCATGGAAGGTTACCCACATCCCTTGGCCACGCGGTTCAGCACACCGTGGGTGTAAGCACATGAAAAATGAGACCCATGACCTAAAATGAGTGTAACTTTTGCGTCTGTTGTTTGTTAGGGGCATACTTTTTTTCTATAAAGCTTGCGGCGAGGTCAACAATGACAAAAAGCAAAATTCAAAGAGTAGAATAGTATATAATTTTGCAAAAAATAAATACTTCCCTGTGGTTGAGATACCGTCCGGAGTACCTCCTACTGCTTGCATGTTACATTCAATACAACGTCAAACTCCATCGTTGTGGAGGACTCGCCCACCGTATCATGAATCGTGCCTAGACTACCGAGTTTACGGGTATACAAGGAACCATGGAAGGTAACCCACATCCCTCATCCACACGGTTCAGCACACCGTGGGTGTAAGCACATGAAAAATGAGACATATAACCTAAAATGAGCATAACTTTTGCATCCTTTGTCCTATCGGGGCATACTTTTTTTTCTAGAAAGCTTGCGGCGAAGCCAACACCGACAATAAACGAAATTCAAAGAGTAGAATAGTATCTAATTTTTTTCAAAATAAAAACTTTCCTATGGTTATGAAACCGCCCCGAATACCTCCTACTACCAGCATGTTACATTTAATACAACGTCGAACTCCATCGTGGTGGAGGACTCGCCCACCGTATCATGAACCGCGCCTAGACTACCGAGTTTATGGGTACACAAGGAACCATGGAAGGTAACTCGCATCCCTTGGCCACGCGGTTCAGCACACCGTGGGTGTAAGCACATGAAAAATGAGACCTATAACCTAAAACGAGCATAACTTTTGCATCCGTTGTCCGATCGGGGCACACTTATATTTTTCTAGAAAGCTAGTGGCGAGGCCAACGCCGACAAAAAGCGAAATTCAAAGAGTAGAATAGTATATAATTTTTTTCAAAATAAATACTTCCCTATAGTTAAGATACCGCCCTGAATACCTCCTACTGCCAGCATGTTATATTCAATACAGCGACGAACTCCGTCATGGTGGAGGACTCGCCTACCGTATAATGAACCGCACCAAGACTATCGAGTTTATGGGTACACATGGAACCATGGAAGGTGACCCACATCCCTTGGCCACGTGGTTCAGCACACCGTGGGTACAAGCACATGAAAAATGAGACCTATAACCTAAAACGAGTGTAACTTTTGTGTGCGTTGTCTGTTAGGGGCATACTTTTTTTCTAAAAAGCTTGCGGCGAGGCCAACACCAACAAAAAGCAAAATTCAAAGAGTAGAATAGTATATAATTTTACAAAAAATAAATACATCCCTTTGGTTGAGATATAGCCATGAGTACCTCCTACTGCTAGCATGTTACATTCAATACAGCATTGAAGTCCATCGCTGTGGAGGACTCGGCCACCGTATCATGAACTGCGTCTAAACTATCGAGTTTATGGGTACACAAGGAACCATGGAAGGTAACCCACATCCCTCGGCCACGCGGATAAGCACATCGTGGGTGTAAGCACGTGAAAAATGAGACCTATAACCTAAAACGAGCATAACTTTTGCGTCCGTTGTCTGTTAGGGGCATACTTTTTTCTATAAAGCTTGCGGTGAGGCCAACACCGACACATAGCAAAATTCATAGAGTAGAATAGTATATAATTTTACAAAAGATAAATACTTCCCTGTGGTTGAGATACCGTCCGGAGTACCTCCTACTGCTTGCATGTTACATTCAATACAACGTCAAACTCCATCGTTGTGGAGGACTCGCCCACCGTATCATGAATCGTGCCTAGACTACCGAGTTTATGGGTACACAAGGAACCATGGAAGGTAACCCGCATCCCTCAGCCACACGGCTCAGCACACCGTGGGTGTAAGCACATGAAAAATAAGACCTATAACCTAAAATGAGCATAACTTTTGCATCCAGTGTCCAATCGGGGCATACTTTTTTTTCTATAAAGCTTGCGGCAAAGCCAACGCCGACAAAAAGAGAAATTGAAAGAGTAGAATAGTATATAATTTTTTTCAAAATAAATACTTTCCTATGGTTAAGATACCACCCCGTATACCTCCTACTGCCAGCATGTTACATTCAATACAGCGTCATACTCCATCGTGGTGGAGGACTCGCCCACCGTATCATGAACTGCGCCTAGACTACCGAGTTTAGGGGTACACAAGTAACCATGGAAGGTTACCCACATCCCTTGGCCACGCGGTTCAGCACACCGTGGGTGTAAGCACATGAAAAATGAGACCCATGACCTAAAATGAGTGTAACTTTTGCGTCTGTTGTTTGTTAGGGGCATACTTTTTTTCTATAAAGCTTGCGGCGAGGTCAACAATGACAAAAAGCAAAATTCAAAGAGTAGAATAGTATATAATTTTGCAAAAATAAATACTTTCCCTGTGGTTGTAGATACCGTCCGAGTACCTCCTACTGCTGCATGTTACATTCAATACAGCGTCAAACTCCATCGTGGTGGAGGACTCGCCCACCGTATCATGAATCGTGCCTAGACTACCGAGTTACGGGTATACAAAGGAACCATGGAAGGTAACCCACATCCTCATCCCAGCGGTTCAGCACACCGTGGGTGTAAGCACATGAAAAATGAGACATATAACCTAAAATGAGCATAACTTTTGCATCCTTTGTCCTATCGGGGCATACTTTTTTTTCTAGAAAGCTTGCGGCGAAGCCAACACTCGACAATAAACTGAAATTCAAAGAGTAGAATAGTATCTAATTTTTCAAAAATAAAAACTTTCCTATGGTTGATGATACCGCCCCGAAGTACCTCCTACTAGCTAGCATGTTACATTCAATACAACGTCGAACTCCATCGTGTGGAGGACTCGCCCCACCGTATCATGAACTCGCCTAGACTACCGAGTTTATGGGTACACAAGGAACCATGGAAGGTAACTCGCATCCCTTGGCCACGCGGTTCAGCACACCGTGGGTGTAAGCACATGAAAAATGAGACCTATAACCTAAAACGAGCATAACTTTTGCATCCGTTGTCCGATCGGGGCACACTTATATTTTTCTAGAAAGCTAGTGGCGAGGCCAACGCCGACAAAAAGCGAAATTCAAAGAGTAGAATAGTATATAATTTTTTTCAAAATAAATACTTCCCTATAGTTAAGATACCGCCCTGAATACCTCCTACTGCCAGCATGTTATATTCAATACAGCGACGAACTCCGTCATGGTGGAGGACTCGCCTACCGTATAATGAACCGCACCAAGACTATCGAGTTTATGGGTACACATGGAACCATGGAAGGTGACCCACATCCCTTGGCCACGTGGTTCAGCACACCGTGGGTACAAGCACATGAAAAATGAGACCTATAACCTAAAACGAGTGTAACTTTTGTGTGCGTTGTCTGTTAGGGGCATACTTTTTTTCTAAAAAGCTTGCGGCGAGGCCAACACCAACAAAAAGCAAAATTCAAAGAGTAGAATAGTATATAATTTTACAAAAAATAAATACATCCCTTTGGTTGAGATATAGCCATGAGTACCTCCTACTGCTAGCATGTTACATTCAATACAGCATTGAAGTCCATCGCTGTGGAGGACTCGGCCACCGTATCATGAACTGCGTCTAAACTATCGAGTTTATGGGTACACAAGGAACCATGGAAGGTAACCCACATCCCTCGGCCACGCGGATAAGCACATCGTGGGTGTAAGCACGTGAAAAATGAGACCTATAACCTAAACGAGCATAACTTTTGCGTCCGTTGTCTGTTAGGGGCATACTTTTTTCTATAAAGCTTGCGGTGAGGCCAACACCGACACATAGCAAAATTCATAGAGTAGAATAGTATATAATTTTACAAAAGATAAATACTTCCCTGTGGTTGAGATACCGCCACGAGTACCTCCTACTGCTAGCATGTTACATTCAATACAACGTCAAACTCCATCGCTGTGGAGGACTCGCCCACCGTATCATGAGATGCGCCTAGACTACCTAGTTAATGGGTACACAAGGAACCATGGAAGGTAACTCGCATCCGTCGGCCAAGCGGTTCAGCACACCGTGGGTGTAGGCACATGAAAAATGAGACCTATAACCTAAAACGAGCAAAACTTTTGCATCCGTTGTCCGATCGGGGCACACTTTTTTTTCTAGAAAGCTTGTGGCGAGGCCAACGCCGACAAAATGCGAAATTCAAAGAGTAAACTAGTATAGAATTTTTTTCAAAATAAATACTTCCCTTTAGCTAAGATACCGCCCCGAATACCTCCTACTGCCAGCATGTTACATTCAATACAGCGATGAACTCCGTCGTGGTGGAGGACTCGCCTACCGTATCATGAACCGCACCTAGACTACCGAGTTTATGGGTACACATGGAACCATGGAAGGTAACCCACATCCCTCGGCCACGTGGTTCAGCACACCGTGGGTATAAGCACATGAAAAATGAGACCTATAACCTAAAACGGGTTTAACTTTTGTGTCTGTTGTCTGTTAGGGGCATACTTTTTTTCTAGAAAGCTTGCGGCGAGGCCACCACCGACAAAAAGCAAAATTCAAAGAGTAGAATAGTATATATTTTACAATAAATAAATACATCCCTATGGTTGAGATACAGCCCTGAGTACCTCCTACTGCTAGCATATTACATTCAATACAGTGTCGAACTCCATCGCTGTGGAGGACTCGGCCACCGTATCTTGAACTGCGCCTAGACTACCTAGTTAATGGGTACACAAGGAACCATGGAAGGTAACTCGCATCCCTCGGCCACGCGGTTCAGCACACCGTGGGTGTAAGGACATGAAAAATGGGACCTATAACCTAAAACGGGCATAACTTTTGCATCCGTTGTCCGATCGGGGCACACTTTTTTTTCTAGAAAGCTCGTGGCGAGGCCAACACCGACAAAAAGCGAAATTCAAAGAGTAGAATAGTATAGAATTTTTTTCAAATAATACTTCCGTTTAGTTAAGATACCGCCCCGAATACCTCCTACTGCCACATTACATTCAATACAGCGACGTACTCCGTCGTGGTGGAGGACTCGCCTTCCGTATCATGAACCGCACCTAGACTACCTAGTTAATGGGTACACAAGGAACCATGGAAGGTAACCCACATCCCTCGGCACGTGGTTCAGCACGCCGTGGGTGTAAGCACATGAAAAATGAGACCTATAACCAAAACGAGTGTAACTTTTGCGTCCGTTGTCGTTAGGGCCATACTTTTTTTTCTAGAAGCTTGCGGCGAGGCCACCACCGACAAAAAGCAAAATTCAAGAGTAGAATAGTATATAATTTTACAAAATAAATACATCCTATGGTTGAGATACAGCCCTGAGTACCTCCTGCTAGCATTTACATTCAATACAGCGCGAACTCCATCGCTGTGGAGGACTCGCCCACCGTATCATGAACTGCGCCTAGGCTACCGAGTTTATGGGTACACAAGGAACCATGGAAGGTAACCCACATCCCCGTCCACACGGTTCAGCACATCGTGGGTGCAAGCACATGAAAAATGAGACCTATAACCTAAAACGAGCGTAACTTTTGCGTCTGTTGTCTGTTAGGGGCATACTTTTTTCTAGAAAGCTTGCGGTGAGGCCAACATCGACAGATAGTGAAATTCAAAGAGTAGAATAGTATATATGTTTACAAAAAATAAATACTTCCCCGTGGTTGAGATACCGTCCTGAGTACCTCCAATTGCTAGCATGTACATTCAATACAACGTCAAACTCCATCGCTGTGGAGGACTCGCCCACCGTATTATGAATCGCACCTAGACTACCGAGTTTATGAGTATATAAGGAACCATGGAAGGTAACCCACATCCCTCGTCCACACGGTTCAGCACACCGTGGGTGTATGCACATGAAAAATGAGACCTACAACCTAAAATGAGCATAACTTTTGCATCCGTTGTCCTATCGGGGCATACTTTTTTTTCCAGAAAGCATGTGGCGAGGCCAACACTGACAATAAGGAGAAATTCAAAGAAGTACAATATATATAATTTTTTTCAAAATAAATACTTCCTATGGTTGAAGATACCACCCCGAATACCTCCTACTCCAGCATTTTTACCTTCTATATAGCGTGAACGCCATCGTGTGAGGACTCCCCACCGTATCATGGAACGCAACCTGACTACCGAGTTTATGGGTACACAAGGAACCATAGAAGGTACCGCATCCGTCAGCCACGCGGTTCAGCACACCGTGGGTATAAGCACATGAAAAATGAGACCCCTATAACCTAAAACGAGCATAAATTTGCATCCGTTGCCTATGGGGTGGCAGCCTTTTTTTTCTTGAAAGCTTGCGGCGAGGCCAACACTGACAAAAAGCGAAATTCAAAAAGAGTAGAATAGTAAAATATTTTTTTTCAAAATCATACTATTCCTATAGTTAAGATACCGCCACAAAACCTCCTACTCTGCAGCATGTTACATTCAATTACAGCGATCGAACTCTGTATCGTGGTGGAGGACTCGCCTACCGTATCATGAACCGCGCCTAGACTACCGTGTTTATGAGTACACAAGGAACCATGGAAGGTAACCCACATCACTTGGCCACGCAGTTCAGCACATCGTGGGTATAAGCACATGAAAAATGAGACCTATAACCTAAAACGAGTGTAACTTTTCCGTACGTTGTCTGTTAGGGGCATACTTTTTTCCTAGAAAGCTTGCGGTGAGGCCAACACTGACAAAAAGTGAAATTCAAGAGTAGAATAGTATATAATTTTACAAAAAATAAATACATCCCTATGGTTGAGATACAAGCCCCGAGTACCTCTACTGCTAGCATGTTACATTCAATACAGCGTCGAACTCCATCGCTGTGGAGGACTCGCCCACCGTATCGTGAACTTCGCCTAGACTACTGAGTTTATGGGTACACAAGAACCATGAAAGGTAACCCCATCCCTCGGCCATGCGGTTTCAGCACATCGTGGGTGTAAGCACATGAAAAAGAGACCTATAACCTAAAACGAGCGTAACTTTTGCGTCTGTGTCTAGTAGGGGCATACTTTTATTCTAAAAAGCTTGTGGTGAGGCCAACACCGACAGATAGCGAAATTCAAAGAGTAGAATAGAATATAAGTTTACAAAAAATAAATACTTCCCTATGGTTGAGATACCATCCCGAGTACCTCCTACTGCTAGCATGTACATTCAATACAACGTCAAACTCCATCGTGTGGAGGACTCGCCCACCGTGTCATGAATCGCGCCTAGACTACCGAGTTTACGGGTATACAAGGAACCATGGAAGGTAACCCACATACCTCGGCCACTGCGGTTCAGCACATCGTGGGTGTAAGCACATGAAAAATGAGACCTATAACCTAAAACGAGCGTAACTTTTGCGTCTGTTGTCTAGTAGGGGCATACTTTTATTCTAAAAAGCTTGTGGTGAGGCCAACACCGACAGATAGCGAAATTCAAAGAGTAGAATAGAATATAAGTTTACAAAAAATAAATACTTCCCTATGGTTGAGATACCACCCCGAGTACCTCCTACTGCTAGCATGTACATTCAATACAACGTCAAACTCCATCGTTGTGGAGGACTCGCCCACCGTGTCATGAATCGCGCCTAGACTACCGAGTTTACGGGTATACAAGGAACCATGGAAGGTAACCCACATCCCTCGTCCATACGGTTCAGCACACCGTGGGTGTAAGCACATAAAAAATGAGACCTACCACCTAAAATGAGCATAACTTTTGCATCCGTTGTCCTATCGGGGCATACTTTTTTTTCTAGAAAGCATGCGGCGAGGCCAACACCGACAATAAGCGAAATTGAAAGAGTAGAATAATATATAATTTTTTTCAAAATAAATACTTTCCTATGGTTAAGATACCACCCCGAATACCTCCTACTGCCAGCAAGTTACATTCTATATAGCGTTGAACTCCATCGTGGTGGAGGACTCCCCCACCGTATCATGAACCGCACCTAGACTACCGAGTTTATGGGTACACAAGGAACAATAGAAGGTAATCCGCATCCGTCAGCCACGCGGTTCAGCATAACATGGGTGTAAGCACATGAAAAATGAGACCTATAACCTAAAACGAGCATAACTTTTGCATCCGTTGTCCAATTGGGGGCATCCTTTTTTTTTCATGAAAGCTTGCAGCGAGGCCAACACTGGCAAAAAGCGAAATTCAAAGAGTAGAATAGTAAATATTTTTTTCAAAATAAATACTTCCCTGTAGTTATGATACCGCTCCGAATACCTCCTACTGCCAACATGTTACATTCAATATAGCGATGAACTCTGTCGTGGTGGAGGACTCGCCTACCGTATCATGAACCGCGCGCTAGGACTACCGTGTTTATGGGTACACAATGAACCATGGAAGGTAACCCACATCCCTTGGCCACGCAGAGTTCAGCATACAATCGTGGGTATAAGCACATGAAAAAAAATGAGACCTATAACCTACAAACGAGTGTAACTTTTGCGTACGTTGTCTGTTAGGGGCATACTTTTTTTCTAGAAGGCTGCGGTGAGGCAACACTGACAAAAAAGCGAAATTCAAAGAGTAGAATAGTATATAATTTTACAAAAAATAAATACATCCCTATGGTTGAGATACAGCCCCGAGTAGCTCCTACTGCTAGCATGTTACATTCAATACAGCGTCGAACTCCATCGCTGTGGAGGACTCGCCCACCGTATCATGAACTTCGCCTAGACTACTGAGTTTATGGGTACACAAGGAACCATGAAAGGTAACACACATCCCTCGGCCATGCGGTTCAGCACATCGTGGTGTAAGCACATGAAAAATGAGACCTATAACCTAAAACAAGCGTAACTTTTGCTTGTGTTGTCTATTAGGGGCCATACTTTTTTTCTAGAAAGCTTGTGGTGAGGCCAACACGACCGATAGCAAAATTCAAAGACGTTAGAATAGATATATATGTTTACAAAAAATAAATACTCCTATGGTTGAGATACCGCCCCGGAGTACCTCCTACTGCTAGCATGTACATCAATACAACGTCAAACTCCATCGTGTGGAGGACTAGCCCACCGTATCATGAACCGCGCCTAGACTACCGAGTTTATGGGTATACAAGGAACTATGGAAGGTAACCCACATCCCTCAGGCCACGGTTCAGCACACTGGGTGTAAGCCATGAAAAATGAAGACCTATAACCTAAAACGAGCATAACTTTTGCATCCGTTGTCCGTCCGGGCATACTTTTTTTTCTAGAAAGCTTGCGGCGAGGC
>MU847769.1:0-38307 GCA_032690845.1 Eleusine coracana subsp. coracana
TCACCAAGTATAACGACAATGGATGAGTCATTAACGAAGATTGTGTCTCATGATAGCTCCATTCCTTGTCCACACTTAGTTGTTCTCACTGGTGATACAGTGTCAATCGAGCAAGATGACATTGAATGGGCATCTTGTAAGGCCTCATCTCATCGACGTCACACTTTGGCTCGATGCTTGGACTCGCCTTGTCTATACTTTGTTGGGTCTACCCTGTGGCATGGCAGCCACCAAGTATAACGACAATGGATGAGTCATTAGACGAAGATATGATGTCTCACGATAGCTCTATTCCTTGTCCATTGTCAATTGTTCTCACTAGTGATACAGTGTGAATCGAGCAAGATGACAATGAATGGGCATCTTGTACGGCCTCATCTCATCAACGTCAAATTGGCTCGATTGCTTGGACTCCCTTGTCTATACTTCGTTGGGTCTAGCCAGTAGCATGGTAGTCCCAAGTATACGACAATGGATAGTCATTAGACGAGATATGATGTCTCATGATAGCTCCATTCCTTGTCCACACTCATTGTTCTCACTGGTGATACAGTGTCAATCGAGCAAGATGACATTGAATGGGCATCTTGTAAGGCCTCATCTCATCGACGTCACAGTTGGCTCGATTGCTTGGACTCGCCTTGTCTATACTTCGTTGGGTCTAGCCAGTGGCATGGTAGCCACCAAGTATAACGACAATGGATGAGTCATTAGACGAAGATATGATGTCTCATGATAGCTCCATTCCTTGTCCATACTCATTGTTCTCACTGGTGATACAGTGTCAATCGATGCAGATGACATTGAATGGGCATCTTGTAAGGCCTCATCTCATCGACGTCACAGTTTGGCTCGATTGCTTGGACTCGCCTTGTCTATACTTTGTTGGGTCTAGCCTGTGGCATGGCAGCCACCAAGTATAACGACAATGGATGAGTCATTAGACGAAGATATGGATGTCTCACGATAGCTCTATTCCTTGTCCATTGTCCATTGTTCTCACTAGTAAATACGTGTGAAATCGAGCAAGCAAATGACATTGAATGGGGGCATCGTGTAAGGCCTCATCTCATCAACGTCACAAAATTGGCCTTAAAATGCTTGGGACTCAACCAGATGGTCTAGACTGTCGGTGGGTCTAGTCAGTGTCATGGTAGCCACCAAGTTATAACGACAAGGGATGAGTCATTAGACGAAGATATGATGTCTCATGATAGCTCCATTCCTTGTCCATACTCAGTGTTTCTCACTTGGGATACAGTGTCAAATTCGAGCAAGATGAAATTGAAGATGGCATCTTGTAAGGCCTCATCTCATCGACGTCACAGTTTGGCTCGATTGCTTGGACTCGCCTTGTCTATACTTCGTTGGGTCTAGCCAGTGGCATGGTAGCCACCAGATAACGACAATGGATGAGTCATTAGACGAAGATATGATGTCTCATGATAGCTCCATTCCGTGTCCAAACTCAGGTTGTTCTCACTGGTGATACAGTGTCAATCGAGCAAGATGACATTGAATGGGCATCTTGTAAGGCCTCATCTCATCGACGTCACAGTTTGGCTCGATTGCTTGGACTCACCTTGTCTATACTTCGTTTGGTCTAGCCAGGTAGCATGGTAGTCACCAAGTATAGACGACAGATGGATGAGTTCATTAGACGAAGATATGATGTCTCATGAGAGCTCCATTCCTTGTCCATACTCAGTTGTTCTCACTGGTGATACAGTGTCAATCGAGCAAGATGACATTGAATGGGCATCTTGTAGGGCCTCATCTCATCGACGTCATAGTTTGGCTCGATTGCTTGGACTCGCCTTGTCTATACTTTTGTTGGGTCTAGCCTGTGGCATGGTAGCCACCAAGTATAACAACAATGGATGAGTCATTAGTCCTCATCATGATGTCTCACGATAGCTCCATTCCTTGTCTATTCTCAATTCTTCTCACTGGTGATTCAGTGTCAATTGAGCAATATGACATTGAATGGTCATCTTGAAGGCCTCATTTCATCGACGTGATAGTTTGGCCTTAATGCTTGGACTCGCCTTGTCTATACTTCGTTGGGTCTAGCCAGTGGCATGGTAGCCACCAAGTATAACGACAATGGATGAGTCATTAGACGAAGATATGATGTCTCATGATAGCTCCTTCCTTGTCCACACTTAGTTGTTCTCACTGGTGATACAGTGTCAATCGAGCAAGATGACATTGAATGGGCATCTTGTAAGGCCTCATCTCATCGACGTCACACTTTGGCTCGATTGCTTGGACTCGCCTTGTCTATACTTGTTGGGTCTACCCTGTGGCATGGCAGCCACCAAGTATAACGACAATGGATGAGTCATTAGACGAAGATATGATGTCTCACGATAGCTCTATTCCTTGTCCATGTCATTGTTCTCACTAGTGATACAGTGTGAATCGAGCAAGATGACAATGAATGGGCATCTTGTACGCCTCATCTCATCAACGTCACAAATTGGCCCGATTGCTTGGACTCGCCTTGTCTATACTTCGTTGGGTCTCGCCTGTGACATGGTAGCCACCAAGTATAACGACAGTGGATGAGTCATTAGACGACGATATGATGTCGCATGATAGCTCCATTCCTTCGCCATCCTCAATTGTTCTCACTGGTGATTCAGTGTCAATTGAGCAAGATGACATTGAATGGTCATCTTGTAAGGCCTCATCTCATCGACGTCATAGTTTGGCCTTAATGCTTGGACTCGCCTTGTCTATACTTCGTTGGGTCTAGCCAGTGGCATGGTAGCCACCAAGTATAACGACAATGGATGAGTCATTAGACGAAGATATGATGTCTCATGATAGCTCCATTCCTTGTCCATACTCAGTTGTTCTCACTGGTGATACAGTGTCAATCGAGCAAGATGACATTGAATGGGCATCTTGTAAGGCCTCATCTCATCGACGTCACAGTTTGGCTCGATTGCTTGGACTCGCCTTGTCTATACTTTGTTGGGTCTAGCCTGTGGCATGGCAGCCACCAAGTATAACGACAATGGATGAGTCATTAGACGAAGATATGATGTCTCACGATAGCTCTATTCCTTGTCCATTGTCCATTGTTCTCACTAGTAATACAGTGTGAATCGAGCAAGATGACATTGAATGGGCATCTTGTAAGGCCTCATCTCATCAACGTCACAAAATGGCCTTAATGCTTGGACTCACCATGTCTATACTTCGTTGGGTCTTGTCAGTGGCATGGTAGCCACCAAGTATAACGACAATGGATGAGTCATTAGACGAAGATATGATGTCTCATGATAGCTCCATTCCTTGTCCATACACAGTTGTTCTCACTGGTGATACAGTGTCAATCGAGCAAGATGACATTGAATGGGCATCTTGTAGGGCCTCATCTCATCGACGTCATAGTTTGGCTCGATTGCTTGGACTCGCCTTGTCTATACTTTGTTGGGTCTAGCCTGTGGCATGGTAGCCACCAAGTATAACAACAATGGATGAGTCATTAGTCCTCATCATGATGTCTCACGATAGCTCCATTCCTTGTCTATTCTCAATTCTTCTCACTGGTGATTCAGTGTCAATTGAGCAATATGACATTGAATGGTCATCTTGTAAGGCCTCATTTCATCGACGTGATAGTTTGGCCTTAATGCTTGGACTCGCCTTGTCTATACTTCGTTGGGTCTAGCCAGTGGCATGGTAGTCACCAAGTATAACGACAATGGATGAGTCATTAGACGAAGATATGATGTCTCATGATAGCTCCATTCCTTGTCCACACTTAGTTGTTCTCACTAGTGATACAGTGTCAATCGAGCAAGATGACATTGAATGGGCATCTTGTAAGGCCTCATCTCATCGACGTCACACTTTGGCTCGATTGCTTGGACTCGCCTTGTCTATACTTGTTGGGTCTACCCTGTGGCATGGCAGCCACCAAGTATAACGACAATGGATGAGTCATTAGACGAAGATATGATGTCTCACGATAGCTCTATTCCTTGTCCATTGTCAATTGTTCTCACTAGTGATACAGTGTGAATCGAGCAAGATGACAATGAATGGGCATCTTGTACGGCCTCATCTCATCAACGTCACAAAATGGCCTTAATGCTTGGACTCACCATGTCTATACTTCGTTGGGTCTAGTCAGTGGCATGGTAGCCACCAAGTATAACGACAATGGATGAGTCATTAGACGAAGATATGATGTCTCATGATAGCTCCATTCCTTGTCCATACACAGTTGTTCTCACTGGTGATACAGTGTCAATCGAGCAAGATGACATTGAATGGGCATCTTGTAGGGCCTCATCTCATCGACGTCATAGTTTGGCTCGATTGCTTGGACTCGCCTTGTCTATACTTTGTTGGGTCTAGCCTGTGGCATGGTAGCCACCAAGTATAACAACAATGGATGAGTCATTAGTCCTCATCATGATGTCTCACGATAGCTCCATTCCTTGTCTATTCTCAATTCTTCTCACTGGTGATTCAGTGTCAATTGAGCAATATGACATTGAATGGTCATCTTGTAAGGCCTCATTTCATCGACGTGATAGTTTGGCCTTAATGCTTGGACTCGCCTTGTCTATACTTCGTTGGGTCTAGCCAGTGGCATGGTAGTCACCAAGTATAACGACAATGGATGAGTCATTAGACGAAGATATGATGTCTCATGATAGCTCCATTCCTTGTCCACACTTAGTTGTTCTCACTGGTGATACAGTGTCAATCGAGCAAGATGACATTGAATGGGCATCTTGTAAGGCCTCATCTCATCGACGTCACACTTTGGCTCGATTGCTTGGACTCGCCTTGTCTATACTTTGTTGGGTCTACCCTGTGGCATGGCAGCCACCAAGTATAACGACAATGGATGAGTCATTAGACGAAGATATGATGTCTCACGATAGCTCTATTCCTTGTCCATTGTCAATTGTTCTCACTAGTGATACAGTGTGAATCGAGCAAGATGACAATGAATGGGCATCTTGTACGGCCTCATCTCATCAACGTCACAAATTGGCCCGATTGCTTGGACTCGCCTTGTCTATACTTCGTTGGGTCTCGCCTGTGACATGGTAGCCACCAAGTATAACGACAGTGGATGAGTCATTAGACGACGATATGATGTCGCATGATAGCTCCATTCCTTCGCCATCCTCAATTGTTCTCACTGGTGATTCAGTGTCAATTGAGCAAGATGACATTGAATGGTCATCTTGTAAGGCCTCATCTCATCGACGTCATAGTTTGGCCTTAATGCTTGGACTCGCCTTGTCTATACTTCGTTGGGTCTAGCCAGTGGCATGGTAGCCACCAAGTATAACGACAATGGATGAGTCATTAGACGAAGATATGATGTCTCATGATAGCTCCATTCCTTGTCCATACTGAGTTGTTCTCACTGGTGATACAGTGTCAATCGAGCAAGATGACATTGAATGGGCATCTTGTAAGGCCTCATCTCATCGACGTCACAGTTTGGCTCGATTGCTTGGACTCGCCTTGTCTATACTTTGTTGGATCTACCCTGTGGCATGGCAGCCACCAAGTATAACGACAATGGATGAGTCATTAGACGAAGATATGATGTCTCACGATAGCTCTATTCCTTGTCCATTGTCCATTGTTCTCACTAGTAATACAGTGTGAATCGAGCAAGATGACATTGAATGGGCATCTTGTAAGGCCTCATCTCATCAACGTCACAAATGGCCTTAATGCTTGGACTCACCATGTCTATACTTCGTTGGGTCTAGTCAGTGGCATGGTAGCCACCAAGTATAACGACAATGGATGAGTCATTAGACGAAGATATGATGTCTCATGATAGCTCCATTCCTTGTCCATACACAGTTGTTCTCACTGGTGATACAGTGTCAATCGAGCAAGATGACATTGAATGGGCATCTTGTAGGGCCTCATCTCATCGACGTCATAGTTTGGCTCGATTGCTTGGACTCGCCTTGTCTATACTTTGTTGGGTCTAGCCTGTGGCATGGTAGCCACCAAGTATAACAACAATGGATGAGTCATTAGTCCTCATCATGATGTCTCACGATAGCTCCATTCCTTGTCTATTCTCAATTCTTCTCACTGGTGATTCAGTGTCAATTGAGCAATATGACATTGAATGGTCATCTTGTAAGGCCTCATTTCATCGACGTGATAGTTTGGCCTTAATGCTTGGACTCGCCTTGTCTATACTTCGTTGGGTCTAGCCAGTGGCATGGTAGTCACCAAGTATAACGACAATGGATGAGTCATTAGACGAAGATATGATGTCTCATGATAGCTCCATTCCTTGTCCACACTTAGTTGTTCTCACTGGTGATACAGTGTCAATCGAGCAAGATGACATTGAATGGGCATCTTGTAAGGCCTCATCTCATCGACGTCACACTTTGGCTCGATTGCTTGACTCGCCTTGTCTATACTTTGTTGGGTCTACCCTGTGGCATGGCAGCCACCAAGTATAACGACAATGGATGAGTCATTAGACGAAGATATGATGTCTCACGATAGCTCTATTCCTTGTCCATTGTCAATTGTTCTCACTAGTGATACAGTGTGAATCGAGCAAGATGACAATGAATGGGCATCTTGTACGGCCTCATCTCATCAACGTCACAAATTGGCCCGATTGCTTGGACTCGCCTTGTCTATACTTCGTTGGGTCTCGCCTGTGACATGGTAGCCACCAAGTATAACGACAGTGGATGAGTCATTAGACGACGATATGATGTCGCATGATAGCTCCATTCCTTCGCCATCCTCAATTGTTCTCACTGGTGATTCAGTGTCAATTGAGCAAGATGACATTGAATGGTCATCTTGTAAGGCCTCATCTCATCGACGTCATAGTTTGGCCTTAATGCTTGGACTCGCCTTGTCTATACTTCGTTGGGTCTAGCCAGTGGCATGGTAGCCACCAAGTATAACGACAATGGATGAGTCATTAGACGAAGATATGATGTCTCATGATAGCTCCATTCCTTGTCCATACTGAGTTGTTCTCACTGGTGATACAGTGTCAATCGAGCAAGATGACATTGAATGGGCATCTTGTAAGGCCTCATCTCATCGACGTCACAGTTTGGCTCGATTGCTTGGACTCGCCTTGTCTATACTTTGTTGGATCTACCCTGTGGCATGGCAGCCACCAAGTATAACGACAATGGATGAGTCATTAGACGAAGATATGATGTCTCACGATAGCTCTATTCCTTGTCCATTGTCCATTGTTCTCACTAGTAATACAGTGTGAATCGAGCAAGATGACATTGAATGGGCATCTTGTAAGGCCTCATCTCATCAACGTCACAAAATGGCCTTAATGCTTGGACTCACCTTGTCTATACTTCGTTGGGTCTAGTCAGTGGCATGGTAGCCACCAAGTATAACGACAATGGATGAGTCATGAGACGAAGATATGATGTCTCATGATAGCTCCATTCCTTGTCCATACTCAGTTGTTCTCACTGGTGATACAGTGTCAATCTAGCAAGATGACATTGAATGGGCATCTTGTAGGGCCTCATCTCATCGACGTCATAGTTTGGCTCGATTGCTTGGACTCGCCTTGTCTATACTTTGTTGGGTCTAGCCTGTGGCACGGTAGCCACCAAGTATAACAACAATGGATGAGTCATTAGTCCTCATCATGATGTCTCACGATAGCTCCATTCCTTGTCCATTCTCAATTTTCTCACTAGTGATACAGTGTGAATCGAGCAAGATGACATTGAATGGGCATCTTGTAAGGCCTCATCTCATCAACGTCACAAATTGGCTCGATTGCTTGGACTCACCTTGTCTATACTTCGTTGGGTCTAGCCAGTAGCATGGTAGTCACCAAGTATAACGACAATGGATGAGTCATTAGACGAAGATATGATGTCTCATGATAGCTCCATTCCTTGTCCACACTCAGTTGTTCTCACTGGTGATACAGTGTCAATCGAGCAAGATGACATTGAATGGGCATCTTGTAAGGCCTCATCTCATCGACGTCACAGTTTGGCTCGATTGCTTGGACTCGCCTTGTCTATACTTCGTTGGGTCTAGCCAGTGGCATGGTAGCCACCAAGTATAACGACAATGGATGAGTCATTAGACGAAGATATGATGTCCCATGATAGCTCCATTCCTTGTCCATACTCAGTTGTTCTCACTGGTGATACAGTGTCAATCGAGCAAGATGACATTGAATGGGCATCTTGTAAGGCCTCATCTCATCGACGTCACAGTTTGGCTCGATTGCTTGGACTCGCCTTGTCTATACTTTGTTGGGTCTAGCCTGTGGCATGGCAGCCACCAAGTATAACGACAATGGATGAGTCATTAGACGAAGATATGATGTCTCACGATAGCTCTAGTCCTTGTCCATTGTCCATTGTTCTCACTAGTAATACAGTGTGAATCGAGCAAGATGACATTGAATGGGCATCTTGTAAGGCCTCATCTCATCAACGTCACAAAATGGCCTTAATGCTTGGACTCACCATGTCTATACTTCGTTGGGTCTAGTCAGTGGCATGGTAGCCACCAAGTATAACGACAATGGATGAGTCATTAGACGAAGATATGATGTCTCATGATAGCTCCATTCCTTGTCCATACTCAGTTGTTCTCACTGGTGATACAGTGTCAATCGAGCAAGATGACATTGAATGGGCATCTTGTAGGGCCTTATCTCATCGACGTCATAGTTTGGCTCGATTGCTTGGACTCGCCTTGTCTATACTTTGTTGGGTCTAGCCTGTGGCACGGTAGCCACCAAGTATAACAACAATGGATGAGTCATTAGTCCTCATCATGATGTCTCACGATAGCTCCATTCCTTGTCCATTCTCAATTTTCTCACTAGTGATACAGTGTGAATCGAGCAAGATGACATTGAATGGGCATCTTGTAAGGCCTCATCTCATCAACGTCACAAATTGGCTCGATTGCTTGGACTCACCTTGTCTATACTTCGTTGGGTCTAGCCAGTAGCATGGTAGTCACCAAGTATAACGACAATGGATGAGTCATTAGACGAAGATATGATGTCTCATGATAGCTCCATTCCTTGTCCACACTCAGTTGTTCTCACTGGTGATACAGTGTCAATCGAGCAAGATGACATTGAATGGGCATCTTGTAAGGCCTCATCTCATCGACGTCACAGTTTGGCTCGATTGCTTGGACTCGCCTTGTCTATACTTCGTTGGGTCTAGCCAGTGGCATGGTAGCCACCAAGTATAACGACAATGGATGAGTCATTAGACGAAGATATGATGTCTCATGATAGCTCCATTCCTTGTCCATACTCAGTTGTTCTCACTGGTGATACAGTGTCAATCGAGCAAGATGACATTGAATGGGCATCTTGTAAGGCCTCATCTCATCGACGTCACAGTTTGGCTCGATTGCTTGGACTCGCCTTGTCTATACTTTGTTGGGTCTACCCTGTGGCATGGCAGCCACCAAGTATAACGACAATGGATGAGTCATTAGACGAAGATATGATGTCTCACGATAGCTCTATTCCTTGTCCATTGTCCATTGTTCTCACTAGTAATACAGTGTGAATCGAGCAAGATGACATTGAATGGGCATCTTGTAAGGCCTCATCTCATCAACGTCACAAAATGGCCTTAATGCTTGGACTCACCATGTCTATACTTCGTTGGGTCTAGTCAGTGGCATGGTAGCCACCAAGTATAACGACAATGGATGAGTCATTAGACGAAGATATGATGTCTCATGATAGCTCCATTCCTTGTCCATACACAGTTGTTCTCACTGGTGATACAGTGTCAATCGAGCAAGATGACATTGAATGGGCATCTTGTAGGGCCTCATCTCATCGACGTCATAGTTTGGCTCGATTGCTTGGACTCGCCTTGTCTATACTTTGTTGGGTCTAGCCTGTGGCATGGTAGCCACCAAGTATAACAACAATGGATGAGTCATTAGTCCTCATCATGATGTCTCACGATAGCTCCATTCCTTGTCCATTCTCAATTCTTCTCACTGGTGATTCAGTGTCAATTGAGCAATATGACATTGAATGGTCATCTTCTAAGGCCTCATTTCATCGACGTGATAGTTTGGCCTTAATGCTTGGACTCGCCTTGTCTATACTTCATTGGGTCTAGCCAGTGGCATGGTAGTCACCAAGTATAACGACAATGGATGAGTCATTAGACGAAGATATGATGTCTCATGATAGCTCCATTCCTTGTCCACACTCAGTTGTTCTCACTGGTGATACAGTGTCAATCGAGCAAGATGACATTGAATGGGCATCTTGTAAGGCCTCATCTCATCGACGTCACACTTTGGCTCGATTGCTTGGACTCGCCTTGTCTATACTTTGTTGGGTCTACCCTGTGGCATGGCAGCCACCAAGTATAACGACAATGGATGAGTCATTAGACGAAGATATGATGTCTCACGATAGCTCTATTCCTTGTCCATTGTCAATTGTTCTCACTAGTGATACAGTGTGAATCGAGCAAGATGACAATGAATGGGCATCTTGTACGGCCTCATCTCATCAACGTCACAAATTGGCCCGATTGCTTGGACTCGCCTTGTCTATACTTCGTTGGGTCTCGCCTGTGACATGGTAGCCACCAAGTATAACGACAGTGGATGAGTCATTAGACGAGGATATGATGTCGCATGATAGCTCCATTCCTTCGCCATCCTCAATTGTTCTCACTGGTGATTCAGTGTCAATTGAGCAAGATTACATTGAATGGTCATCTTGTAAGGCCTCATCTCATCGACGTCATAGTTTGGCCTTAATGCTTGGACTCGCCTTGTCTATACTTTGTTGGGTCTAGCCAGTGGCATGGTAGCCACCAAGTATAACGACAATGGATGAGTCATTAGACGAAGATATGATGTCTCATGATAGCTCCATTCCTTGTCCATACTCAGTTGTTCTCACTGGTGATACAGTGTCAATCGAGCAAGATGACATTGAATGGGCATCTTGTAAGGCCTCATCTCATCGACGTCACAGTTTGGCTCGATTGCTTGGACTCGCCTTGTCTATACTTTGTTGGATCTACCCTGTGGCATGGCAGCCACCAAGTATAACGACAATGGATGAGTCATTAGACGAAGATATGATGTCTCACGATAGCTCTATTCCTTGTCCATTGTCCATTGTTCTCACTAGTAATACAGTGTGAATCGAGCAAGATGACATTGAATGGGCATCTTGTAAGGCCTCATCTCATCAACGTCACAAAATGGCCTTAATGCTTGGACTCACCTTGTCTATACTTCGTTGGGTCTAGTCAGTGGCATGGTAGCCACCAAGTATAACGACAATGGATGAGTCATTGGACGAAGATATGATGTCTCATGATAGCTCCATTCCTTGTCCATACTCAGTTGTTCTCACTGGTGATACAGTGTCAATCGAGCAAGATGACATTGAATGGGCATCTTGTGAGGCCTCATCTCATCGACGTCACAGTTTGGCTCGATTGCTTGGACTCGCCTTGTCTATACTTTGTTGGGTCTACCCTGTGGCATGGCAGCCACCAAGTATAACGACAATGGATGAGTCATTAGACGAAGATATGATGTCTCACGATAGCTCTATTCCTTGTCCATTGTCCATTGTTCTCACTAGTAATACAGTGTGAATCGAGCAAGATGACATTGAATGGGCATCTTGTAAGGCCTCATCTCATCAACGTCACAAAATGGCCTTAATGCTTGGACTCACCATGTCTATACTTCGTTGGGTCTAGTCAGTGGCATGGTAGCCACCAAGTATAACGACAATGGATGAGCCATTAGACGAAGATATGATGTCTCATGATAGCTCCATTCCTTGTCCATACACAGTTGTTCTCACTGGTGATACAGTGTCAATCGAGCAAGATGACATTGAATGGGCATCTTGTAGGGCCTCATCTCATCGACGTCATAGTTTGGCTCGATTGCTTGGACTCGCCTTGTCTATACTTTGTTGGGTCTAGCCTGTGGCATGGTAGCCACCAAGTATAACAACAATGGATGAGTCATTAGTCCTCATCATGATGTCTCACGATAGCTCCATTCCTTGTCCATTCTCAATTCTTCTCACTGGTGATTCAGTGTCAATTAAGCAATATGACATTGAATGGTCATCTTGTAAGGCCTCATTTCATCGACGTGATAGTTTGGCCTTAATGCTTGGACTCGCCTTGTTTATACTTCGTTGGGTCTAGCCAGTGGCATGGTAGTCACCAAGTATAACGACAATGGATGAGTCATTAGACGAAGATATGATGTCTCATGATAGCTCCATTCCTTGTCCACACTCAGTTGTTCTCACTGGTGATACAGTGTCAATCGAGCAAGATGACATTGAATGGGCATCTTGTAAGGCCTCATCTCATCGACGTCACAGTTTGGCTCGATTGCTTGGACTCGCCTTGTCTATACTTCGTTGGGTCTAGCCAGTGGCATGGTAGCCACCAAGTATAACGACAATGGATGAGTCATTAGACGAAGATATGATGTCTCATGATAGCTCCATTCCTTGTCCATACTCAGTTGTTCTCACTGGTGATACAGTGTCAATCGAGCAAGATGACATTGAATGGGCATCTTGTAAGGCCTCATCTCATCGACGTCACAGTTTGGCTCGATTGCTTGGACTCGCCTTGTCTATACTTTGTTGGGTCTACCCTGTGGCATGGCAGCCACCAAGTATAACGACAATGGATGAGTCATTAGACGAAGATATGATGTCTCACGATAGCTCTATTCCTTGTCCATTGTCCATTGTTCTCACTAGTAATACAGTGTGAATCGAGCAAGATGACATTGAATGGGCATCTTGTAAGGCCTCATCTCATCAACGTCACAAAATGGCCTTAATGCTTGGACTCACCATGTCTATACTTCGTTGGGTCTAGTCAGTGGCATGGTAGCCACCAAGTATAACGACAATGGATGAGTCATTAGACGAAGATATGATGTCTCATGATAGCTCCATTCCTTGTCCATACACAGTTGTTCTCACTGGTGATACAGTGTCAATCGAGCAAGATGACATTGAATGGGCATCTTGTAGGGCCTCATCTCATCGACGTCATAGTTTGGCTCGATTGCTTGGACTCGCCTTGTCTATACTTTGTTGGGTCTAGCCTGTGGCATGGTAGCCACCAAGTATAACAACAATGGATGAGTCATTAGTCCTCATCATGATGTCTCACGATAGCTCCATTCCTTGTCCATTCTCAATTCTTCTCACTGGTGATTCAGTGTCAATTGAGCAATATGACATTGAATGGTCATCTTGTAAGGCCTCATTTCATCGACGTGATAGTTTGGCCTTAATGCTTGGACTCGCCTTGTCTATACTTCATTGGGTCTAGCCAGTGGCATGGTAGTCACCAAGTATAACGACAATGGATGAGTCATTAGACGAAGATATGATGTCTCATGATAGCTCCATTCCTTGTCCACACTCAGTTGTTCTCACTGGTGATACAGTGTCAATCGAGCAAGATGACATTGAATGGGCATCTTGTAAGGCCTCATCTCATCGACGTCACACTTTGGCTCGATTGCTTGGACTCGCCTTGTCTATACTTTGTTGGGTCTACCCTGTGGCATGGCAGCCACCAAGTATAACGACAATGGATGAGTCATTAGACGAAGATATGATGTCTCACGATAGCTCTATTCCTTGTCCATTGTCAATTGTTCTCACTAGTGATACAGTGTGAATCGAGCAAGATGACAATGAATGGGCATCTTGTACGGCCTCATCTCATCAACGTCACAAATTGGCCCGATTGCTTGGACTCGCCTTGTCTATACTTCGTTGGGTCTCGCCTGTGACATGGTAGCCACCAAGTATAACGACAGTGGATGAGTCATTAGACGAGGATATGATGTCGCATGATAGCTCCATTCCTTCGTTTGTTTCTGCTCGGTTTTGTTTATTCAGCTTTGCAGTTATTGTTTGAATTGTGCTAACCCTTGGATTGAGTGCAGCCTCCTAGCCCCACAAATTTTCTACTACGAGCAGGTTTTTGTTTCACCACGCAATCGCTCCTCCAATCTTCCACCGGTTTTACCTGTGGTTGCAGTTCACGCTTGCGTGCTTGGTAAGGACGGGTAAGAATTTGATAACAGCTTTTTGATTGAGCTTTTCACCCACCACTCACCTCTCGTTGTAGGATCCCGCTTTTTGTATTGCTTGTGTTTCTATGGCAGAAAACAGCTCGAAGTCGGAGGAGCTCACCCTCCAGGATGTCCAGGCACAGGTTGACGGTCTACAAAACGACATGAAGACGATGCACGAGAGACTTGACTCTACGGTCACTTCGTCGAATGAGCGTTTTGATCAACTGGACCTCGCTGATACGGCTGCCCGCACCACGCTCGCAACGATCATGACTCGTCTTGAGGCCATGTCGACGCAGCTTGGGACCATGACGACGCAGCTCACGGAGTTGCAACATGCACGTGACTACGGCGCCGACACCGAGCAGGACGACGACAATCGCCGTGGTCGTGCTCGTAGGGTACGTGTTCCTATTAATGATTCTTTTGCCAAAATAAAATTTCGTATTCCCACTTTTAATGGCAAATATGATCCGGGTGCTTATCTTGATTGGGAATTAGAGGTTGAACAAAAATTTGCATGCCATGATATTCCTGCTAATTTACAAGTTAAGGCTGCTATTAGTGAATTTACTGAATTTGCTTTACTTTGGTGGCGTGAGTATAGACAAAGATATCCTGATAATATTCCAGCCACTTGGACGGCATTAAAAGCTGCTATGCGTCATCGTTTTGTGCCGTCATATTATGCTAGAGATTTGCTTAATCAAATGCAGCGTTTTCAACAAGGTTCACTTTCCGTAGAGGATTATTATCAAGCTTTGCAAAAGGGTATGATTCGCTGTGGTTTAGTTGAACTGGATGATGCTGCTATGGCTCGCTTTAGGGGTGGGTTAAATCGTGAAATTCAGAATATTCTTGATTATAAGCATTATGATGATATGACCACCTTATTTGAATATGCTTGTAAAGCTGAACGTGAAGTGCAGGATCGACAATCTTCGTCAAGACCTAACATTTTTGTAGGGTCCAAGACGTCTTCAGCTCCACGGTCGACACCTCCTTCCACGTCACGCGACCACTCCTCGACCACGTCCAAGTCGAGTGCTCCATCCACGGCCAAATCTGCCTCGTTCGTGCCGTCCTCCTCGTCGTCTGGACGAGCTCGGGATATTCAGTGTCACCGTTGCCGAGGATTTGGTCATGTGATACGTGATTGTCCAAATAAACGAACTATGTTGATTCGTGACGACGGTGGGTATTCTTCTGCTAGTGATTCTGAGGATATTCATCAGACTATGCTTGCCACTAATCATGCAGATAATACGGAGCTTCATGTCGACTCTAGTGCCGCCGACAGGTATGCCACTCTTGTTGTGCAGCGTGTTCTTAGTACACAGGTCGTTCAGGATGAAAAGCATCAGCGCCACAACATTTTTCATATCAAAGGCGTTGTGCAAGAACGAGCGGTCCGTATAATCATCGATGGTGGCAGTTGCAACAATTTGGCTAGTACGACCTTGGTGGAGCAGTTGTCATTGCCAACAAGGAAGCATCCACATCCTTATCACGTTCAATGGCTCAATGATGGCGGCAAAATAAAGGTAACGCGCTCGGTACGTGTTCCTTTCTCTCTTGGCGCCTATTCTGATTTTGTAGATTGTGATGTTGTTCCAATGGAAGCATGCTCTTTGTTGCTTGGCCGTCCTTGGCAATATGATGTTGATAGTGTTCATCATGGTCGCTCCAATTATTATTCCTTCATGTTTAAGGGTCAGAAAATTGTTATTCATCCTATGACACCTGAACAAGTTCTTAAAGATGATATTGCTCGAGCGACAAAAGCTGCAAAATTGGTTACATCGCCTCCTGTTGCACCTGTTCAACATGAGATCAAATTGAATAACCCTATCTTGCTTGCTACACGTGCTGATTTTGATGAATTACATGATGCTAATCTGCTTTGCTATGCGCTAGTTTGCTCTCGTATGCTTGTTTCACTAGATGAGGCGCCTATGTTGCATATTCCTCCTGTTGTTGCTAACCTTTTGCAGGACTATAAAGATGTTTTTCCCGCTGAATTGCCGCCGGGTCTTCCTCCTATTCGTGGCATAGAACATCAGATTGATTTAATTCCAGGCGCACAGCTTCCTAATCGCGCCCCGTACCGCACAAATCCTGAGGAGACGAAAGAAATTCAGCGTCAAGTGCAGGCATTGCTTGATAAAGGTTACATTCGTGAGTCTCTCAGCCCTTGTTCGGTTCCTGTTTTGCTTGTTCCTAAGAAAGATGGTTCTTGGCGTATGTGTGTAGATTGTCGTGCAATTAACAATATTACAATTCGTTATCGATATCCTATACCACGCCTTGATGATATGCTTGATGAACTTAGTGGTGCCACAATTTTCTCTAAGGTTGATTTACGTAGTGGTTACCATCAAATAAGAATGAAATTAGGAGATGAATGGAAAACGGCTTTTAAAACTAAATTTGGCTTGTATGAATGGTTGGTTATGCCGTTTGGATTGTCTAATGCTCCTAGCACTTTTATGCGCTTAATGAATGAAGTTCTTCGGTCTTTCATTGGAATATTTGTTGTTGTCTATTTTGATGATATCCTTATATACAGCAAATCCATGAATGAGCATTTAGAGCATTTGCGTGCTGTTTTTGATGCTTTGCGTGCTGCTCACTTGTTTGGGAACATGGAAAAATGCACTTTTTGCACGCAACGTGTTTCGTTTCTTGGATATGTTGTTACTCCACAGGGCATTGAGGTCGATAGCAGCAAGGTGGACGCCATTCAGAGTTGGCCCCAACCGACGACGGTCACACAGGTTCGTAGTTTTCTTGGTCTTTGCAGGCTTCTATCGTCGTTTTGTGCGGGATTTCAGTTCTATTGCTGCACCATTACATGAGCTGACCAAGAAGGGTGCGCCATTTGAGTGGGGCGCACCACAAGACGACGCATTCAACACTTTAAAGGAACGGTTAACTCATGCTCCTCTCTTACAATTGCCTAATTTTGATAAAGTGTTTGAATTGGAATGTGATGCTAGTGGAATTGGTTTGGGTGCTGTTTTGTTGCAAGATCATAAACCCATTGCTTATTTTAGTGAGAAGTTAAGTGGTGCTGCTCTTAAATATTCCACTTATGATAAAGAACTTTATGCTTTAGTAAGAACTTTGCAAACATGGCAGCATTATTTATGGCCTCGCGAATTTATTATTCATTCTGATCATGAGGCTTTGAAACATATTAGAACCCAAACTAATCTGAATCGTCGTCATGCTAAATGGGTTGAATTTATTGAATCTTTTCCATACATCATTAAACATAAAAACGGGAAGGAAAATGTGATTGCCGATGCTTTGTCTCGTCGTTATATGATGCTGTCCCAATTAGACTTTAAAATCTTTGGTTTGCACGCTTTGAAAGATCAATATGTGAATGATGCTGATTTTCATGATATTATGATGCATTGTAAGGATGGCAAACCTTGGGGCAAATTTCATATGCAGGATGGGTTCCTGTTTCGTGCTAACAAGCTGTGTATTCCAGCTAGCTCGGTTCGTCTTTTGTTGTTACAGGAGGCGCATGGAGGTGGTCTTATGGGTCACTTCGGAGTTTTCAAGACACATGAGGTGTTGGCCGACCATTTCTTTTGGCCACGGATGCGCCGTGATGTTGAGCGCCTTGTTGCACGCTGTACCACATGTCAAAAAGCTAAATCTCGTTTGGGTAATCATGGTTTGTATATGCCCTTGCCTGTTCCCTCTTCTCCTTGGCTTGATATTTCGATGGATTTTGTTTTGGGATTGCCTCGCACTAAGAAGGGGAGGGACAGTATTTTTGTGGTTGTTGATCGTTTCTCTAAAATGGCTCACTTTATACCTTGTCATAAAACTGATGATGCCTCAAATGTTGCTGAATTGTTCTTTAGAGAGATTGTTAGATTGCATGGAATTCCTAAAACAATTGTCTCTGATCGTGATGCTAAGTTTCTTAGTCATTTTTGGCGTTCTCTTTGGAATAAATTAGGAACTAAGCTGCTGTTTAGTACTACTTGTCATCCTCAAACTGATGGGCAAACTGAGGTAGTAAATAGAACTTTGTCTGCTATGCTTAGAGCTGTTTTAGATAAAAATTTGAGACGCTGGGAAGATTGTTTACCTCATGTTGAATTTGCTTATAATCGTGCTACACATTCTGCCACTAAGATGTGTCCTTTTGAGGTTGTTTATGGCTATGTTCCTAAGGCGCCTATTGATTTGTTTTCTATTGATGCTGAGGATGAACCACATCTTGATGCTCTTGCTCATATTGATCACATGAAACAATTGCATGAAGAAACACAACACAACATTGCCATTGCTAATAAAAAGTATCAAGTTGCTGGTAGTAAAGGTAGAAAACATATTTCTTTTGAACCTGGTGATTTGGTTTGGTTGCACTTGCGTAAAGATAGATTTCCTACTTTGCGTCGTTCTAAACTGATGCCTCGTGCTGCTGGTCCTTTTAAAGTGCTAACCAAGATTAACGATAATGCTTATGTTCTTGACTTGCCCATGGAGTTTGGTGTTTCCACTAGTTTTAATGTTGCAGATTTGAAACCATACTTGGGTGAGGATGATGAGTTGCCGTCGAGGACGACTTCACTTCAAGAAGGGGAGGATGATGAGGACATCAACGACATACGAATAATGACGACGGAAGATGGCACGACAAACCAAGATGTCACGCCTCCACCTCTCGTCGTCGCGCCTCCTCGAGTTACGGATCCATCTTCTAACGAGACGACGACGTACAAGGGCCCAATCACTAGAGCTCGAGCCCAGGAATTGAAGACGGTTTTGATGCTAAGGAACGACGGCCCAGGATGATGTGGCCCGAAGGCCCACGTGGCCCAAGTCGCACGACTCCCTCTCCACCGCGCGCCCCTCCACTTCAGCCGGCCCTAGATGCCTCGTCCTCCCCCTATATAGTCAAGGGCTGCGCCCCTTGTAATCTTTGAGTTTTGTTTTAAGTTTAGCTTAGCTATACATCCGTCTCTCGACGTGAATTCAGAACTCCACCTTCGTGCAATACATCAGATTGCTCGCCTCTAATTCTTGCTCGTTCTTCGATTGCGCGTAAGAATTGATCCTCGTGATCAGGTTGATCTTGTTTACCGCAAGGTTAATATCCTCCGGAAGTTGGTTCAGCGATTGCATTGGCGCTTCGGCTTGCTCGTCGTAGTCGGATCGTGAGGGTCAACATCCACCAAATCGAAGTTATCTCCACTCGCCGAAAGATCGGGCACTCTACACCTATCACCTTGTCTATACTTTGTTGGGTCTAGCCTGTGGCACGGTAGCCACCAAGTATAACAACAATGGATGAGTCATTAGTCCTCATCATGATGTCTCACGATAGCTCCATTCCTTGTCCATTCTCAATTTTCTCACTAGTGATACAGTGTGAATCGAGCAAGATGACATTGAATGGGCATCTTGTAAGGCCTCATCTCATCAACGTCACAAATTGGCTCGATTGCTTGGACTCACCTTGTCTATACTTCGTTGGGTCTAGCCAGTAGCATGGTAGTCACCAAGTATAACGACAATGGATGAGTCATTAGACGAAGATATGATGTCTCATGATAGCTCCATTCCTTGTCCACACTCTGTTGTTCTCACTGGTGATACAGTGTCAATCGAGCAAGATGACATTGAATGGGCATCTTGTAAGGCCTCATCTCATCGACGTCACAGTTGGATCGATTGCTTGGACTCGCCTTGTCTATACTTCGTTGGGTCTAGCCAGTGGCATGGTAGCCACCAAGTATAACGACAATGGATGAGTCATTAGACGAAGATATGATGTCCCATGATAGCTCCATTCCTTGTCCATACTCAGTTGTTCTCACTGGTGATACAGTGTCAATCGAGCAAGATGACATTGAATGGGCATCTTGTAAGGCCTCATCTCATCGACGTCACAGTTTGGCTCGATTGCTTGGACTCGCCTTGTCTATACTTTGTTGGGTCTACCCTGTGGCATGGCAGCCACCAAGTATAACGACAATGGATGAGTCATTAGACGAAGATATGATGTCTCACGATAGCTCTAGTCCTTGTCCATTGTCCATTGTTCTCACTAGTAATACAGTGTGAATCGAGCAAGATGACATTGAATGGGCATCTTGTAAGGCCTCATCTCATCAACGTCACAAAATGGCCTTAATGCTTGGACTCACCATGTCTATACTTCGTTGGGTCTAGTCAGTGGCATGGTAGCCACCAAGTATAACGACAATGGATGAGTCATTAGACGAAGATATGATGTCTCATGATAGCTCCATTCCTTGTCCATACTCAGTTGTTCTCACTGGTGATACAGTGTCAATCGAGCAAGATGACATTGAATGGGCATCTTGTAGGGCCTCATCTCATCGACGTCATAGTTTGGCTCGATTGCTTGGACTCGCCTTGTCTATACTTTGTTGGGTCTAGCCTGTGGCATGGTAGCCACCAAGTATAACAACAATGGATGAGTCATTAGTCCTCATCATGATGTCTCACGATAGCTCCATTCCTTGTCCATTCTCAATTTTCTCACTAGTGATACAGTGTGAATCGAGCAAGATGACATTGAATGGGCATCTTGTAAGGCCTCATCTCATCAACGTCACAAATTGGATCGATTGCATGGACTCACCTTGTCTATACTTCGTTGGGTCTAGCCAGTGGCATGGTAGTCACCAAATATAACGACAATGGATGAGTCATTAGACGAAGATATGATGTCTCATGATAGCTCCATTCCTTGTCCACACTCATGATGAGGACATCAACGACATACGAATAATGACGACGGAAGATGGTGCGCCAAACCAAGCTGTCACGCCTCCACCTCTCGTCGTCGCGCCTCCTCGAGTTATGGATCCATCTTCTAACGAGACGACGACGTACAAGGGCCCAATCACTAGAGCTCGAGCCCAGGAATTGAAGACGGTTTTGATGCTAAGGAACGACGGCCCAGGATGATGTCGCCCGAAGGCCCACGTGGCCCAAGTCGCACGACTCCCTCTCCACCGCGCGCCTCTCCACTTCAGCCGGCCCTAGATGCCTCGTCCTCCCCCTATATAGTCAAGGGCTGCGCCCCTTGTAATCTTTGAGTTTTGTTTTAAGTTTAGCTTAGCTATACATCCGTCTCTCGACGTGAATTCAGAACTCCACCTTCGTGCAATACATCAGATTGCTCGCCTCTAATTCTTGCTCGTTCTTCGATTGCGCGTAAGAATTGATCCTCGTGATCAGGTTGATCTTGTTTACGGCAAGGTTAATATCCTCCGGAAGTTGGTTCAGCGATTGCATTGGCGCTTCGGCTTGCTCGTCGTAGTCGGATCGTGAGGGTCAACATCCACCAAATCGAAGTTATCTCCACTCACCGAAAGATCGGGCACTCTACACCTATCAACTCAGTTGTTCTCACTGGTGATACAGTGTCAATCGAGCAAGATGACATTGAATGGGCATCTTGTAAGGCCTCATCTCATCGACGTCACAGTTTGGCTCGATTCCTTGGACTCGCCTTGTCTATACTTTGTTGGATCTACCCTGTGGCATGGCAGCCACCAAGTATAACGACAATGGATGAGTTATTAGACGAAGATATGATGTCTCACGATAGCTCTATTCCTTGTCCATTGTCCATTGTTCTCACTAGTAATACAGTGTGAATCGAGCAAGATGACATTGAATGGGCATCTTGTATGGCCTCATCTCATCAACGTCACAAAATGGCCTTAATGCTTGGACTCACCTTGTCTATACTTCGTTGGGTCTAGTCAGTGGCATGGTAGCCACCAAGTATAACGACAATGGATGAGTCATTAGACGAAGATATGATGTCTCATGATAGCTCCATTCCTTGTCCATACTCAGTTGTTCTCACTGGTGATACAGTGTCAATCGAGCAAGATGACATTGAATGGGCATCTTGTAGGGCCTCATCTCATCGACGTCATAGTTTGGCTCGATTGCTTGGACTCGCCTTGTCTATACTTTGTTGGGTCTAGCCTGTGGCACGGTAGCCACCAAGTATAACAACAATGGATGAGTCATTAGTCCTCATCATGATGTCTCACGATAGCTCCATTCCTTGTCCATTCTCAATTTTCTCACTAGTGATACAGTGTGAATCGAGCAAGATGACATTGAATGGGCATCTTGTAAGGCCTCATCTCATCAACGTCACAAATTGGCTCGATTGCTTGGACTCACCTTGTCTATACTTCGTTGGGTCCAGCCAGTAGCATGGTAGTCACCAAGTATAACGACAATGGATGAGTCATTAGACGAAGATATGATGTCTCATGATAGCTCCGTTCCTTGTCCACACTCAGTTGTTCTCACTGGTGATACAGTGTCAATCGAGCAAGATGACATTGAATGGGCATCTTGTAAGGCCTCATCTCATCGACGTCACAGTTTGGCTCGATTGCTTGGACTCGCCTTGTCTATACTTCGTTGGGTCTAGCCAGTGGCATGGTAGCCACCAAGTATAACGACAATGGATGAGTCATTAGACGAAGATATGATGTCTCATGATAGCTCCATTCCTTGTCCATACTCAGTTGTTCTCACTCGTGATACAGTGTCAATCGAGCAAGATGACATTGAATGGGCATCTTGTAAGGCCTCATCTCATCGACGTCACAGTTTGGCTCGATTGCTTGGACTCGCCTTGTCTATACTTTGTTGGGTCTACCCTGTGGCATGGCAGCCACCAAGTATAACGACAATGGATGAGTCATTAGACGAAGATATGATGTCTCATGATAGCTCCATTCCTTGTGCATACTCAATTGTTCTCACTGGTGATACAGTGTCAATCGAGCAAGATGACATTGAATGGGCATCTTGTAGGGCCTCATCTCATCGACGTCATAGTTTGGCTCGATTGCTTGTACTCGCCTTGTCTATACTTTGTTGGGTCTAGCCTGTGGCATGGTAGCCACCAAGTATAACAACAATGGATGAGTCATTAGTCCTCATCATGATGTCTCACGATAGCTCCCATCCTTGTCCATTCTCAATTTTCTCACTAGTGATACAGTGTGAATCGAGCAAGATGACATTGAATGGGCATCTTGTAAGGCCTCATCTCATCAACGTCACAAATTGGATCGATTGCATGGACTCACCTTGTCTATACTTCGTTGGGTCTAGCCAGTGGCATGGTAGTCACCAAATATAACGACAATGGATGAGTCATTAGACGAAGATATGATGTCTCATGATAGCTCCATTCCTTGTCCACACTCAGTTGTTCTCACTGGTGATACAGTGTCAATCGAGCAAGATGACATTGAATGGGCATCTTGTAAGGCCTCATCTCATCGACGTCACAGTTTGGCTCGATTGCTTGGACTCGCCTTGTCTATACTTTGTTGGATCTACCCTGTGGCATGGCAGCCACCAAGTATAACGACAATGGATGAGTCATTAGACGAAGATATGATGTCTCACGATAGCTCTATTCCTTGTCCATTGTCCATTGTTCTCACTAGTAATACAGTGTGAATCGAGCAAGATGACATTGAATGGGCATCTTGTAAGGCCTCATCTCATCAACGTCACAAAATGGCCTTAATGCTTGGACTCACCATGTCTATACTTCGTTGGGTCTAGTCAGTGGCATGGTAGCCACCAAGTATAACGACAATGGATGAGTCATTAGACGAAGATATGATGTCTCATGATAGCTCCATTCCTTGTTCATACTCAGTTGTTCTCACTGGTGATACAGTGTCAATCGAGCAAGATGACATTGAATGGGCATCTTGTAAGGCCTCATCTCATCAACGTCACAAAATGGCCTTAATGCTTGGACTCACCTTGTCTATACTTCGTTGGGTCTAGTCAGTGGCATGGTAGCCACCAAGTATAACGACAATGGATGAGTCATTAGACGAAGATATGATGTCTCATGATAGCTCCATTCCTTGTCCATACTCAGTTGTTCTCACTGGTGATACAGTGTCAATCGAGCAAGATGACATTGAATAGGCATCTTGTAGGGCCTCATCTCATCGACGTCATAGTTTGGCTCGATTGCTTGGACTCGCCTTGTCTATACTTTGTTGGGTCTAGCCTGTGGCACGGTAGCCACCAAGTATAACAACAATGGATGAGTCATTAGTCCTCATCATGATGTCTCACGATAGCTCCATTCCTTGTCCATTCTCAATTTTCTCACTAGTGATACAGTGTGAATCGAGCAAGATGACATTGAATGGGCATCTTGTAAGGCCTCATCTCATCAACGTCACAAATTGGCTCGATTGCTTGGACTCACCTTGTCTATACTTCGTTGGGTCTAGCCAGTAGCATGGTAGTCACCAAGTATAACGACAATGGATGAGTCATTAGACGAAGATATGATGTCTCATGATAGCTCCATTCCTTGTCCACACTCAGTTGTTCTCACTGGTGATACAGTGTCAATCGAGCAAGATGACATTGAATGGGCATCTTGTAAGGTCTCATCTCATCGACGTCACAGTTTGGCTCGATTGCTTGGACTTGCCTTGTCTATACTTCGTTGGGTCTAGCCAGTGGCATGGTAGCCACCAAGTATAACGACAATGGATGAGTCATTAGACGAAGATATGATGTCTCATGATAGCTCCATTCCTTGTCCATACTCAGTTGTTCTCACTGGTGATACAGTGTCAATCGAGCAAGATGACATTGAATGGGCATCTTGTAAGGCCTCATCTCTTCGACGTCACAGTTTGGCTCGATTGCTTGGACTCGCCTTGTCTATACTTTGTTGGGTCTACCCTGTGGCATGGCAGCCACCAAGTATAACGACAATGGATGAGTCATTAGACGAAGATATGATGTCTCACGATAGCTCTAGTCCTTGTCCATTGTCCATTGTTCTCACTAGTAATACAGTGTGAATCGAGCAAGATGACATTGAATGGGCATCTTGTAAGGCCTCATCTCATCAACGTCACAAAATGGCCTTAATGCTTGGACTCACCATGTCTATACTTCGTTGGGTCTAGTCAGTGGCATGGTAGCCACCAAGTATAACGACAATGGATGAGTCATTAGACGAAGATATGATGTCTCATGATAGCTCTATTCCTTGTCCAAACTCAGTTGTTCTCACTGGTGATACAGTGTCAATCGAGCAAGATGACATTGAATGGGCATCTTGTAAGGCCTCATCTCATCAACGTCACAAATTGGATCGATTGCATGGACTCACCTTATCTATACTTCGTTGGGTCTAGCCAGTGGCATGGTAGTCACCAAATATAACGACAATGGATGAGTCATTAGACGAAGATATGATGTCTCATGATAGCTCCATTCCTTGTCCACACTCAGTTGTTCTCACTGGTGATACAGTGTCAATCGAGCAAGATGACATTGAATGGGCATCTTGTAAGGCCTCATCTCATCGACGTCACAGTTTGGCTCGATTGCTTGGACTCGCCTTGTCTATACTTTGTTGGATCTACCCTGTGGCATGGCAGCCACCAAGTATAACGACAATGGATGAGTCATTAGACGAAGATATGATGTCTCACGATAGCTCTATTCCTTGTCCATTGTCCATTGTTCTCACTAGTAATACAGTGTTAATCGAGCAAGATGACATTGAATGGGCATCTTGTAAGGCCTCATCTCATCAACGTCACAGTTTGGCTCGATTGCTTGGACTCGCCTTGTCTATACTTTGTTGGGTCTAGCCTGTGGCACGGTAGCCACCAAGTATAACAACAATGGATGAGTCATTAATCCTCATCATGATGTCTCACGATAGCTCCATTCCTTGTCCATTCTCAATTTTCTCACTAGTGATACAGTGTGAATCGAGCAAGATGACATTGAATGGGCATCTTGTAAGGCCTCATCTCATCAACGTCACAAATTGGCTCGATTGCTTGGACTCACCTTGTCTATACTTCGTTGGGTCTAGCCAGTAGCATGGTAGTCACCAAGTATAACGACAATGGATGAGTCATTAGACGAAGATATGATGTCTCATGATAGCTCCATTCCTTGTCCACACTCAGTTGTTCTCACTGGTGATACAGTGTCAATCGAGCAAGATGACATTGAATGGGCATCTTGTAAGGCCTCATCTCATCGACGTCACAGTTTGGCTCGATTGCTTGGACTCGCCTTGTCTATACTTCGTTGGGTCTAGCCAGTGGCATGGTAGCCACCAAGTATAACGACAATGGATGAGTCATTAGACGAAGATATGATGTCTCATGATAGCTCCATTCCTTGTCCATACTCAGTTGTTCTCACTGGTGATACAGTGTCAATCGAGCAAGATGACATTGAATGGGCATCTTGTAAGGCCTCATCTCATCGACGTTACAGTTTGGCTCGATTGCTTGGACTCGCCTTGTCTATACTTTGTTGGGTCTAGCCTGTGGCACGGTAGCCACCAAGTATAACAACAATGGATGAGTCATTAGTCCTCATCATGATGTCTCACGATAGCTCCATTCCTTGTCCATTCTCAATTTTCTCACTAGTGATACAGTGTGAATCGAGCAAGATGACATTGAATGGGCATCTTGTAAGGCCTCATCTCATCAACGTCACAAATTGGCTCGATTGCTTGGACTCACCTTGTCTATACTTCGTTGGGTCTAGCCAGTAGCATGGTAGTCACCAAGTATAACGACAATGGATGAGTCATTAGACGAAGATATGATGTCTCATGATAGCTCCATTCCTTGTCCACACTCAGTTGTTCTCACTGGTGATACAGTGTCAATCGAGCAAGATGACATTGAATGGGCATCTTGTAAGGCCTCATCTCATCGACGTCACAGTTTGGCTCGATTGCTTGGACTCGCCTTGTCTATACTTCGTTGGGTCTAGCCAGTGGCATGGTAGCCACCAAGTATAACGACAATGGATGAGTCATTAGACGAAGATATGATGTCTCATGATAGCTCCATTCCTTGTCCATACTCAGTTGTTCTCACTGGTGATACAGTGTCAATCGAGCAAGATGACATTGAATGGGCATCTTGTAAGGCCTCATCTCATCGACGTCACAGTTTGGCTCGATTGCTTGGACTCGCCTTGTCTATACTTTGTTGGGTCTAGCCTGTGGCACGGTAGCCACCAAGTATAACAACAATGGATGAGTCATTAGTCCTCATCATGATGTCTCACGATAGCTCCATTCCTTGTCCATTCTCAATTTTCTCACTAGTGATACAGTGTGAATCGAGCAAGATGACATTGAATGGGCATCTTGTAAGGCCTCATCTCATCAACGTCACAAATTGGCTCGATTGCTTGGACTCACCTTGTCTATACTTCGTTGGGTCTAGCCAGTAGCATGGTAGTCACCAAGTATAACGACAATGGATGAGTCATTAGACGAAGATATGATGTCTCATGATAGCTCCATTCCTTGTCCATAGTCAGTTGTTCTCACTGGTGATACAGTGTCAATCGAGCAAGATGACATTGAATGGGCATCTTGTAGGCCTCATCTCATCGACGTCATAGTTTGGCTCGATTGCTTGGACTCGCCTTGTCTATACTTTGTTGGGTCTAGCCTGTGGCACGGTAGCCACCAAGTATAACAACAATGGATGAGTCATTAGTCCTCATCATGATGTCTCACGATAGCTCCATTCCTTGTCCATTCTCAATTTTCTCACTAGTGATACAGTGTGAATCGAGCAAGATGACATTGAATGGGCATCTTGTAAGGCCTCATCTCATCAACGTCACAAATTGGCTCGATTGCTTGGACTCACCTTGTCTATACTTCGTTGGGTCTAGCCAGTAGGCATGGTAGTCACCAAGTATAACGACAATGGATGAGTCATTAGACAAAGATATGATGTCTCATGATAGCTCCATTCCTTGTCCACACTCAGTTGTTCTCACTGGTGATACAGTGTCAATCGAGCAAGATGACATTGAATGGGCATCTTGTAAGGCCTCATCTCATCGACGTCACAGTTTGGCTCGATTGCTTGGACTCGCCTTGTCTATACTTCGTTGGGTCTAGCCAGTGGCATGGTAGCCACCAAGTATAACGACAATGGATGAGTCATTAGACGAAGATATGACGTCTCATGATAGCTCCATTCCTTGTCCATACTCAGTTGTTCTCACTGGTGATACAGTGTCAATCGAGCAAGATGACATTGAATGGGCATCTTGTAAGGCCTCATCTCATCGACGTCACAGTTTGGCTCGATTGCTTGGACTCGCCTTGTCTATACTTTGTTGGGTCTAGCCTGTGGCACGGTAGCCACCAAGTATAACAACAATGGATGAGTCATTAGTCCTCATCATGATGTCTCACGATAGCTCCATTCCTTGTCCATTCTCAATTTTCTCACTAGTGATACAGTGTCAATCGAGCAAGATGACATTGAATGGGCATCTTGTAAGGCCTCATCTCATCGACGTCACAGTTTGGCTCGATTGCTTGGACTCGCCTTGTCTATACTTTGTTGGGTCTAGCCTGTGGCACGGTAGCCACCAAGTATAACAACAATGGATGAGTCATTAGTCCTCATCATGATGTCTCACGATAGCTCCAGTCCTTGTCCATTCTCAATTTTCTCACTAGTGATACAGTGTGAATCGAGCAAGATGACATTGAATGGGCGTCTTGTAAGGCCTCATCTCATCAACGTCATAAATTGGCTCGATTGCTTGGACTCACCTTGTCTATACTTCGTTGGGTCTAGCCAGTAGCATGGTAGTCACCAAGTATAACGACAATGGATGAGTCATTAGACGAAGATATGATGTCTCATGATAGCTCCATTCCTTGTCCATACTCAGTTGTTCTCACTGGTGATACAGTGTCAATCGAGCAAGATGACATTGAATGGGCATCTTGTAGGGCCTCATCTCATCGACGTCATAGTTTGGCTCGATTGCTTGGACTCGCCTTGTCTATACTTTGTTGGGTCTAGCCTGTGGCACGGTAGCCACCAAGTATAACAACAATGGATGAGTCATTAGTCCTCATCATGATGTCTCACGATAGCTCCATTCCTTGTCCATTCTCAATTTTCTCACTAGTGATACAGTGTGAATCGAGCAAGATGACATTGAATGGGCATCTTGTAGGGCCTCATCTCATCAACGTCACAAATTGGCTCGATTGCTTGGACTCACCTTGTCTATACTTCGTTGGGTCTAGCCAGTAGCATGGTAGTCACCAAGTATAACGACAATGGATGAGTCATTAGACGAAGATATGAAGTCTCATGATAGCTCCATTCCTTGTCCACACTCAGTTGTTCTCACTGGTGATACAGTGTCAATCGAGCAAGATGACATTGAATGGGCATCTTGTAAGGCCTCATCTCATCGACGTCACAGTTTGGCTCGATTGCTTGGACTCGCCTTGTCTATACTTCGTTGGGTCTAGCCAGTGGCATGGTAGCCACCAAGTATAACGACAATGGATGAGTCATTAGACGAAGATATGACGTCTCATGATAGCTCCATTCCTTGTCCATACTCAGTTGTTCTCACTGGTGATACAGTGTCAATCGAGCAAGATGACATTGAATGGGCATCTTGTAAGGCCTCATCTCATCGACGTCACAGTTTGGCTCGATTGCTTGGACTCGCCTTGTCTATACTTTGTTGGGTCTAGCCTGTGGCACGGTAGCCACCAAGTATAACAACAATGGATGAGTCATTAGTCCTCATCATGATGTCTCACGATAGCTCCATTCCTTGTCCATTCTCAATTTTCTCACTAGTGATACAGTGTCAATCGAGCAAGATGACATTGAATGGGCATCTTGTAAGGCCTCATCTCATCAACGTCACAAATTGGCTCGATTGCTTGGACTCACCTTGTCTATACTTCGTTGGGTCTAGCCAGTAGCATGGTAGTCACCAAGTATAACGACAATGGATGAGTCATTAGTCCTCATCATGATGTCTCACGATAGCTCCAGTCCTTGTCCATTCTCAATTTTCTCACTAGTGATACAGTGTGAATCGAGCAAGATGACATTGAATGGGCGTCTTGTAAGGCCTCATCTCATCAACGTCATAAATTGGCTCGATTGCTTGGACTCACCTTGTCTATACTTCGTTGGGTCTAGCCAGTAGCATGGTAGTCACCAAGTATAACGACAATGGATGAGTCATTAGACGAAGATATGATGTCTCATGATAGCTCCATTCCTTGTCCATACTCAGTTGTTCTCACTGGTGATACAGTGTCAATCGAGCAAGATGACATTGAATGGGCATCTTGTAGGGCCTCATCTCATCGACGTCATAGTTTGGCTCGATTGCTTGGACTCGCCTTGTCTATACTTTGTTGGGTCTAGCCTGTGGCACGGTAGCCACCAAGTATAACAACAATGCATGAGTCATTAGTCCTCATCATGATGTCTCACGATAGCTCCATTCCTTGTCCATTCTCAATTTTCTCACTAGTGATACAGTGTGAATCGAGCAAGATGACATTGAATGGGCATCTTGTAGGGCCTCATCTCATCAACGTCACAAATTGGCTCGATTGCTTGGACTCACCTTGTCTATACTTCGTTGGGTCTAGCCAGTAGCATGGTAGTCACCAAGTATAACGACAATGGATGAGTCATTAGACGAAGATATGATGTCTCATGATAGCTCCATTCCTTGTCCACACTCAGTTGTTCTCACTGGTGATACAGTGTCAATCGAGCAAGATGACATTGAATGGGCATCTTGTAAGGCCTCATCTCATCGACGTCACAGTTTGGCTCGATTGCTTGGACTCGCCTTGTCTATACTTCGTTGGGTCTAGCCAGTGGCATGGTAGCCACCAAGTATAATGACAATGGATGAGTCATTAGACGAAGATATAATGTCTCATGATAGCTCCATTCCTTGTCCATACTCAATTGTTCTCACTGGTGATACAGTGTCAATCGAGCAAGATGACATTGAATGGGCATCTTGTAAGGCCTCATCTCATCGACGTCACAGTTTGGCTCGATGCTTGGACTCGCCTTGTCTATACTTTGTTGCGTCTACCCTGTGGCATGGCAGCCACCAAGTATAACGACAATGGATGAGTCATTAGACGAAGATATGATGTCTCACGATAGCTCTAGTCCTTGTCCATTGTCCATTGTTCTCACTAGTAATACAGTGTGAATCGAGCAAGATGACATTGAATGGGCATCTTGTAAGGCCTCATCTCATCAACGTCACAAAATGGCCTTAATGCTTGGACTCACCATGTCTATACTTCGTTGGGTCTAGTCAGTGGCATGGTAGCCACCAAGTATAACGACAATGGATGAGTCATTAGACGAAGATATGATGTCTCATGATAGCTCCATTCCTTGTCCATTCTCAATTTTCTCACTAGTGATACAGTGTGAATCGAGCAAGATGACATTGAATGGGCATCTTGTAAGGCCTCATCTCATCAACGTCACAAATTGGCTCGATTGCTTGGACTCACCTTGTCTATACTTCGTTGGGTCTAGCCAGTAGCATGGTAGTCACCAAGTATAACGACAATGGATGAGTCATTAGACGAAGATATGATGTCTCATGATAGCTCCATTCCTTGTCCGCACTCAGTTGATCTCACTGGTGATACAGTGTCAATCGAGCAAGATGACATTGAATGGGCATCTTGTAAGGCCTCATCTCATCGACGTCACAGTTTGGCTCGATTGCTTGGACTCGCCATGTCTATACTTCGTTGGGTCTAGCCAGTGGCATGGTAGCCACCAAGTATACGACAATGGATGAGTCATTAGACGAAGATATGATGTCTCATGATAGCTCCATTCCTTGTCCACACTCAGTTGTTCTCACTGGTGATACAGTGTCAATCGAGCAAGATGACATTGAATGGGCATCTTGTAAGGCCTCATCTCATCGACGTCACAGTTTGGCTCGATTGCTTGGACTCGCCTTGTCTATACTTTGTTGGGTCTAGCCTGTGGCACGGTAGCCACCAAGTATAACAACAATGGATGAGTCATTAGTCCTCATCACGATGTCTCACGATAGCTCCATTCCTTGTCCATTCTCAATTTTCTCACTAGTGATACAGTGTCAATCGAGCAAGATGACATTGAATGGGCATCTTGTAAGGCCTCATCTCATCGACGTCACAGTTTGGCTCGATTGCTTGGACTCGCCTTGTCTATACTTTGTTGGGTCTAGCCTGTGGCACGGTAGCCACCAAGTATAACAACAATGGATGAGTCATTAGTCCTCATCATGATGTCTCACGATAGCTCCAGTCCTTGTCCATTCTCAATTTTCTCACTAGTGATACAGTGTGAATCGAGCAAGATGACATTGAATGGGCGTCTTGTAAGGCCTCATCTCATCAACGTCATAAATTGGCTCGATTGCTTGGACTCACCTTGTCCATACTTCGTTGGGTCTAGCCAGTGGCATGGTAGCCACCAAGTATAACGACAATGGATGAGTCATTAGACGAAGATATGATGTCTCATGATAGCTCCATTCCTTGTCCATACTCAGTTGTTCTCACTGGTGATACAGTGTCAATCGAGCAAGATGACATTGAATGGGCATCTTGTAAGGCCTCATCTCATCGACGTCACAGTTTGGCTCGATTGCTTGGACTCGCCTTGTCTATACTTTGTTGGGTCTAGCCTGTGGCACGGTAGCCACCAAGTATAACAACAATGGATGAGTCATTAGTCCTCATCATGATGTCTCACGATAGCTCCATTCCTTGTCCATTCTCAATTTTCTCACTAGTGATACAGTGTCAATCGAGCAAGATGACATTGAATGGGCATCTTGTAAGGCCTCATCTCATCGACGTCACAGTTTGGCTCGATTGCTTGGACTCGCCTTGTCTATACTTTGTTGGGTCTAGCCTGTGGCACGGTAGCCACCAAGTATAACAACAATGGATGAGTCATTAGTCCTCATCATGATGTCTCACGATAGCTCCAGTCCTTGTCCATTCTCAATTTTCTCACTAGTGATACAGTGTGAATCGAGCAAGATGACATTGAATGGGCGTCTTGTAAGGCCTCATCTCATCAACGTCATAAATTGGCTCGATTGCTTGGACTCACCTTGTCTATACTTCGTTGGGTCTAGCCAGTAGCATGGTAGTCACCAAGTATAACGACAATGGATGAGTCATTAGACGAAGATATGATGTCTCATGATAGCTCCATTCCTTGTCCATACTCAGTTGTTCTCACTGGTGATACAGTGTCAATCGAGCAAGATGACATTGAATGGGCATCTTGTAGGGCCTCATCTCATCGACGTCATAGTTTGGCTCGATTGCTTGGACTCGCCTTGTCTATACTTTGTTGGGTCTAGCCTGTGGCACGGTAGCCACCAAGTATAACAACAATGGATGAGTCATTAGTCCTCATCATGATGTCTCACGATAGCTCCATTCCTTGTCCATTCTCAATTTTCTCACTAGTGATACAGTGTGAATCGAGCAAGATGACATTGAATGGGTATCTTGTAGGGCCTCATCTCATCAACGTCACAAATTGGCTCGATTGCTTGGACTCACCTTGTCTATACTTCGTTGGGTCTAGCCAGTAGCATGGTAGTCACCAAGTATAACGACAATGGATGAGTCATTAGACGAAGATATGATGTCTCATGATAGCTCCATTCCTTGTCCACACTCAGTTGTTCTCACTGGTGATACAGTGTCAATCGAGCAAGATGACATTGAATGGGCATCTTGTAAGGCCTCATCTCATCGACGTCACAGTTTGGCTCGATTGCTTGGACTCGCCTTGTCTATACTTCGTTGGGTCTAGCCAGTGGCATGGTAGCCACCAAGTATAATGACAATGGATGAGTCATTAGACGAAGATATAATGTCTCATGATAGCTCCATTCCTTGTCCATACTCAGTTGTTCTCACTGGTGATACAGTGTCAATCGAGCAAGATGACATTGAATGGGCATCTTGTAAGGCCTCATCTCATCGACGTCACAGTTTGGCTCGATTGCTTGGACTCGCCTTGTCTATACTTTGTTGCGTCTACCCTGTGGCATGGCAGCCACCAAGTATAACGACAATGGATGAGTCATTAGACGAAGATATGATGTCTCACGATAGCTCTAGTCCTTGTCCATTGTCCATTGTTCTCACTAGTAATACAGTGTGAATCGAGCAAGATGACATTGAATGGGCATCTTGTAAGGCCTCATCTCATCAACGTCACAAAATGGCCTTAATGCTTGGACTCACCATGTCTATACTTCGTTGGGTCTAGTCAGTGGCATGGTAGCCACCAAGTATAACGACAATGGATGAGTCATTAGACGAAGATATGATGTCTCATGATAGCTCCATTCCTTGTCCATTCTCAATTTTCTCACTAGTGATACAGTGTGAATCGAGCAAGATGACATTGAATGGGCATCTTGTAAGGCCTCATCTCATCAACGTCACAAATTGGCTCGATTGCTTGGACTCACCTTGTCTATACTTCGTTGGGTCTAGCCAGTAGCATGGTAGTCACCAAGTATAACGACAATGGATGAGTCATTAGACGAAGATATGATGTCTCATGATAGCTCCATTCCTTGTCCGCACTCAGTTGATCTCACTGGTGATACAGTGTCAATCGAGCAAGATGACATTGAATGGGCATCTTGTAAGGCCTCATCTCATCGACGTCACAGTTTGGCTCGATTGCTTGGACTCGCCATGTCTATACTTCGTTGGGTCTAGCCAGTGGCATGGTAGCCACCAAGTATAACGACAATGGATGAGTCATTAGACGAAGATATGATGTCTCATGATAGCTCCATTCCTTGTCCACACTCAGTTGTTCTCACTGGTGATACAGTGTCAATAGAGCAAGATGACATTGAATGGGCATCTTGTAAGGCCTCATCTCATCGACGTCACAGTTTGGCTCGATTGCTTGGACTCGCCTTGTCTATACTTTGTTGGGTCTAGCCTGTGGCACGGTAGCCACCAAGTATAACAACAATGGATGAGTCATTAGTCCTCATCATGATGTCTCACGATAGCTCCATTCCTTGTCCATTCTCAATTTTCTCACTAGTGATACAGTGTCAATCGAGCAAGATGACATTGAATGGGCATCTTGTAAGGCCTCATCTCATCGACGTCACAGTTTGGCTCGATTGCTTGGACTCGCCTTGTCTATACTTTGTTGGGTCTAGCCTGTGGCACGGTAGCCACCAAGTATAACAACAATGGATGAGTCATTAGTCCTCATCATGATGTCTCATGATAGCTCCAGTCCTTGTCCATTCTCAATTTTCTCACTAGTGATACAGTGTGAATCGAGCAAGATGACATTGAATGGGCGTCTTGTAAGGCCTCATCTCATCAACGTCATAAATTGGCTCGATTGCTTGGACTCACCTTGTCTATACTTCGTTGGGTCTAGCCAGTGGCATGGTAGCCACCAAGTATAACGACAATGGATGAGTCATTAGACGAAGATATGATGTCTCATGATAGCTCCATTCCTTGTCCATACTCAGTTGTTCTCACTGGTGATACAGTGTCAATCGAGCAAGATGACATTGAATGGGCATCTTGTAAGGCCTCATCTCATCGACGTCACAGTTTGGCTCGATTGCTTGGACTCGCCTTGTCTATACTTTGTTGGGTCTAGCCTGTGGCACGGTAGCCACCAAGTATAACAACAATGGATGAGTCATTAGTCCTCATCATGATGTCTCACGATAGCTCCATTCCTTGTCCATTCTCAATTTTCTCACTAGTGATACAGTGTCAATCGAGCAAGATGACATTGAATGGGCATCTTGTAAGGCCTCATCTCATCGACGTCACAGTTTGGCTCGATTGCTTGGACTCGCCTTGTCTATACTTTGTTGGGTCTAGCCTGTGGCACGGTAGCCACCAAGTATAACAACAATGGATGAGTCATTAGTCCTCATCATGATGTCTCACGATAGCTCCAGTCCTTGTCCATTCTCAATTTTCTCACTAGTGATACAGTGTGAATCGAGCAAGATGACATTGAATGGGCGTCTTGTAAGGCCTCATCTCATCAACGTCATAAATTGGCTCGATTGCTTGGACTCACCTTGTCTATACTTCGTTGGGTCTAGCCAGTAGCATGGTAGTCACCAAGTATAACGACAATGGATGAGTCATTAGACGAAGATATGATGTCTCATGATAGCTCCATTCCTTGTCCATACTCAGTTGTTCTCACTGGTGATACAGTGTCAATCGAGCAAGATGACATTGAATGGGCATCTTGTAGGGCCTCATCTCATCGACGTCATAGTTTGGCTCGATTGCTTGGACTCGCCTTGTCTATACTTTGTTGGGTCTAGCCTGTGGCACGGTAGCCACCAAGTATAACAACAATGGATGAGTCATTAGTCCTCATCATGATGTCTCACGATAGCTCCATTCCTTGTCCATTCTCAATTTTCTCACTAGTGATACAGTGTGAATCGAGCAAGATGACATTGAATGGGTATCTTGTAGGGCCTCATCTCATCAACGTCACAAATTGGCTCGATTGCTTGGACTCACCTTGTCTATACTTCGTTGGGTCTAGCCAGTAGCATGGTAGTCACCAAGTATAACGACAATGGATGAGTCATTAGACGAAGATATGATGTCTCATGATAGCTCCATTCCTTGTCCACACTCAGTTGTTCTCACTGGTGATACAGTGTCAATCGAGCAAGATGACATTGAATGGGCATCTTGTAAGGCCTCATCTCATCGACGTCACAGTTTGGCTCGATTGCTTGGACTCGCCTTGTCTATACTTCGTTGGGTCTAGCCAGTGGCATGGTAGCCACCAAGTATAATGACAATGGATGAGTCATTAGACGAAGATATAATGTCTCATGATAGCTCCATTCCTTGTCCATACTCAGTTGTTCTCACTGGTGATACAGTGTCAATCGAGCAAGATGACATTGAATGGGCATCTTGTAAGGCCTCATCTCATCGACGTCACAGTTTGGCTCGATTGCTTGGACTCGCCTTGTCTATACTTTGTTGCGTCTACCCTGTGGCATGGCAGCCACCAAGTATAACGACAATGGATGAGTCATTAGACGAAGATATGATGTCTCACGATAGCTCTAGTCCTTGTCCATTGTCCATTGTTCTCACTAGTAATACAGTGTGAATCGAGCAAGATGACATTGAATGGGCATCTTGTAAGGCCTCATCTCATCAACGTCACAAAATGGCCTTAATGCTTGGACTCACCATGTCTATACTTCGTTGGGTCTAGTCAGTGGCATGGTAGCCACCAAGTATAACGACAATGGATGAGTCATTAGACGAAGATATGATGTCTCATGATAGCTCCATTCCTTGTCCATTCTCAATTTTCTCACTAGTGATACAGTGTGAATCGAGCAAGATGACATTGAATGGGCATCTTGTAAGGCCTCATCTCATCAACGTCACAAATTGGCTCGATTGCTTGGACTCACCTTGTCTATACTTCGTTGGGTCTAGCCAGTAGCATGGTAGTCACCAAGTATAACGACAATGGATGAGTCATTAGACGAAGATATGATGTCTCATGATAGCTCCATTCCTTGTCCACACTCAGTTGTTCTCACTGGTGATACAGTGTCAATCGAGCAAGATGACATTGAATGGGCATCTTGTAAGGCCTCATCTCATCGACGTCACAGTTTGGCTCGATTGCTTGGACTCCGCCTTGTCTATACTTCGGTTGGCTCTAGCCAGTGGCATGGTAGCCACCAAGTATAACGACAATGGATGAGTCATTAGACGAAGATATGATGTCTCATGATAGCTCCATTCCTTGTTCAATACTCAGTTGTTCTCACTGATGATACAGTGTCAATCGAGCAAGATGACATTGAGTGGGGCATCTTGTAAGGCCTCATCTCATCGACGTCATAGTTTGGCTCGATTGCTTTGGACTCGCCTTGTCTATACTTTGTTGGGTCTAGCCTGTGTCACGTAGCCACCAAGTATAACAACAATGGATGAGTCATTAGTCCTCATCATGATGTCTCACGATAGCTCCATTCCTTGTCCATTCTCAATTTTCTCACTAGTGATACAGTGTGAATCGAGTAAGATGACATTGAATGGGCATCCTGTAAGGCCTCATCTCATCAACGTCACAACATTGGCTCGATGCTTGGACTCACCTTGTCTATACTTCGTTGGGTCTAGCCAGTGCATGGTAGCCACCA
>MU847770.1:0-38038 GCA_032690845.1 Eleusine coracana subsp. coracana
TTCTGCAGCACCAAGATCAGCCCCTGCCCCTTCTACGCGCTCAGGTAAAAATTCTGTGCAGGTACCGGCTAGTAGTGCCTCCTCTGTTGCTTCGACGGGACGCACTACAGGGATTCAGTGCCACCGCTGCCATGGTCTTGGCCATGTGCAGAAAGATTGCCCAAGTAGGCGGGCATATGTGGCGACAGATGATGGCGGTTACATGAGCGCCTCCGATGTGGAGGATGAGGAGGAGGATGTCGCTGCCACCAGCGGTGACCTCGTCCTTGGAGGCGGAGATACCACGGGCTATATGAATATTATTGTGCAGCGTGTGCTTAGCACACAAGTCCAGCAACCCGAGATGATGCAGCGACATAACTTGTTCCAGATTTTCTTCGTCATCAAGAACCGTCGGGCACGTGTCATCATTGATGGAGGAAGCTGCAACAATTTGGTGAGTTCTGATGTGGTTAAGAAGCTTGATTTGACCACACGCCCACATCCACATCCATACTACATTCAGTGGTTAAATGACTCTGGAAAAGCTAAGGTAACACAAACTTGCAGAGTTCCTTTTTCCATTGGTTCCTATGTGGATTCTGTTGATTGTGATGTTGTACCCATGCAAGCTTGTTCACTTTTATTGGGTAGACCTTGGGAATTTGATAATGATGCTGTACATCATGGTAAAAGTAATAAGTACACTTTTATGCATAAAGGAACTAAAATTACTTTGTTACCAATGACCCCTGCTGAAATTGTACAAGCTGATTTAGAACGAGCTGCTAGTTTGAAAAATAAACGCCCCTGAAATTCAGCAACCTGTTAATTCTGCTTCTACACCAAGTAATGTTAATGATTCTTCATGTTCTAAGGGTGCTGCAATTAAATTACAAGGTCGTTCATGTCTTGCCACAAAATCTGAGCTTGCTGAAATTTCTACTGATGATATTTGCTATGCTTTGATATGCAAACAAGCCTTGTTTTTGCTTGGTGATATTGCTTCTAGTGCTTTGCCTCCTGCTGTCACTAACCTTTTGCAGGAGTATGAGGATGTTTTCCCAGCTGAGATACCCCCGGGATTGCCACCTTTGAGAGGGATTGAGCATCAAATTGATTTGATTCCTGGTGCTACTTTACCAAACCGTGCTGCTTATAGGACCAACCCTGAGGAGACTAAGGAGATACAACGACAAGTCCAAGACCTTTTGGATCGTGGGTATGTTCGTCAATCACTTAGTCCTTGTGCTGTTCCTGTACTTTTGGTTCCTAAGAAAGATGGTTCTTGGCGTATGTGTGTAGATTGTAGAGCCATTAATAACATTACTATTAGGTATCGTCATCCTATTCCTAGGCTAGACGACATGCTTGATGAGTTATGTGGTGCTATAATTTTCACTAAAATTGATTTGCGTAGTGGCTACCATCAAATTAGAATGAAACTTGGAGATGAATGGAAAACAGCTTTCAAAACCAAATTCGGGTTGTATGAGTGGTTAGTAATGCCTTTTGGGTTAACTAATGCACCCAGTACTTTCATGCGTTTGATGAATGAGGTTTTAAGACCTTTTATTGGCAAATTTGTGGTTGTTTACTTTGATGATATCTTGATTTATAGCAAATCCACGGATGATCATATGATTCATTTGCGTGCTGTTTTTGATGCTTTGCGAGTTGCACGTTTATTTGGTAACCTTGAGAAGTGCACCTTTTGCACGGATCGAGTCTCTTTTCTTGGCTATGTTGTGACTCCACAGGGAATTGAGGTGGATGAGGCGAAGATTGAAGCCATAAAGAGCTGGCCTGTACCAAAAACTATCACACAGGTGAGGAGTTTTCTTGGTCTTGCAGGTTTCTACCGCCGCTTTGTCAAAGATTTCAGCACCATTGCTGCACCATTGCATGAGTTGACAAAGAAGGGCGTTGACTTCCATTTTGGTAAGGTACATCATGAGTCTTTTGATGCTTTGAAGGACAAACTTACACATGCACCATTGCTGCAATTACCCAATTTTGATAAGACTTTTGAGCTTGAATGTGATGCTAGTGGTATAGGCATTGGTGGTGTTCTGATGCAAGATGGTAAACCTGTTGCATACTTTAGTGAGAAAATTACTGGGCCTGTTTTGAATTATTCCACGTATGATAAGGAACTATATGCACTTGTACGTTCTTTAGAAACGTGGCGTCATTATTTGTTGCCCAAAGAATTTGTTATTCATTCTGATCATGAATCACTTAAGTATATTCGTTCTCAAGGCAATTTGAACCGTAGACATGCTAAATGGGTTGAGTTTATTGAGTCTTTTCCTTATATTATTAAACATAAGAAAGGGAAGGATAATGTGATTGCTGATGCTTTATCGAGGCGATATACTTTGTTGTCTCAACTTGATTGTAGAATTTTTGGACTTGAGGCAATTAAAGAACAATATGTTGTTGATGTCGATTTTAAAGATGTATTGCTGCACTGTAAAGAAGGTCGTGCTTGGCACAAATTTGTGTTGAATGATGGATTCTTGTTTAGATGCTAACCGCCTATGCATTCCAGTTGGTTCCGTTCGTCTTTTGTTGTTGCAGGAGGCGCATGGAGGTGGATTGATGGGTCATTTTGGTGCTAAGAAGACAGAGGATATTTTGGCCACACACTTCTTTTGGCCAAGGATGAGGAAAGATGTTGAGCGTTTTGTTGCTCGCTGCACTACATGTCAAAAAGCTAAGTCTCGATTGAATCCACATGGTTTATACATGCCACTTCCTGTTCCTTCTATTCCTTGGGCGGATATTTCTATGGACTTTATTTTAGGACTGCCTAGGACTAAGAGGGGGAGCGATAGCATTTTTGTTGTCGTGGATCATTTTTCCAAGATGGCACACTTTATATCATGTCATAAAACTGATGATGCTAGTTATATTGCTGATCTTTTTTTCAAAGAAATTGTACGTTTGCATGGTATGCCTTCTACTATTGTTTCAGATCGTGATGCAAAATTCTTGAGTCATTTTTGGCGCACGCTTTGGAATAAGTTGGGTACAAAGTTGTTATTTTCTATAACTTGTCATCCACAAACTGATGGACAAACTGAGGTTGTGAACCGCACTTTGGGTACTATGTTGCGAGCTGTTTTGAAGAAAAATTTGAAGCAATGGGAAGAATGCTTACCTCATGTTGAGTTTGCTTATAATCGGGCAACACATTCTACTACCAAGGTAAGTCCATTCAAGGTAGTGTATGGTTTTGATCCCCGTACTCCACTTGATATACTTCCTCTACCTATTAATGAGAGAGTTCATATTGATGCTAAGGAGCGTGCTGAATTTATTTTGCAAATACATGAGACCACTAGACTTAGCATTGAAAAGATGAATGAAAAGTATAAAATTGCTGGTAGTAAGGGAAGAAAGGAAGTAAAGCTTGATGTAGGAGATTTAGTGTGGTTACACTTAAGGAAGGATAGATTTCCAGAATTGAGAAAGTCTAAACTAATGCCTAGAGCTGATGGTCCATTCAAAATAATAGAGAAGATTAATGATAATGCATACAAACTTGAGTTGCCTCCCGAGTTCGGGGTTAGTCCTATTTTTAACATTTCAGATTTGAAACCATACTTGGGAGAAGAGGATGAGCTTGAGTCGAGGACGACTCCACTTCAAGAGGGGGAGGATGATGAGGACATCACTCCTATGGATACACACAACACTCCTCCAAATCTGGACTTGCAAGGTCCAATGACTAGAGCTCGTACACGACAACTAAATTTAGAGGTGAGCTCGTTCCTACGTTCTTCGCTATATGTTACTTTTGAGAATGGTTTGCTACCTAATGATTATTTTATGATTAGAAACCATGGAGAGTACCAGGAGATGATGGGAGAAGGATTTGGAAACGTGGAGGGCCAGCAAGGGCTTGGAAGCCAAAGTGGAGGCCCAATCAAAACCGACTTCGAGTCTGTTTCGGGGCCCAGGACCAGTCTGTACTAAAACGGTCGCCCAGGACTGCATACGGACTCGGATTTGGACTGTTCTACATATGCCCGGAAAGATAAGGAGAAGACCTTTCCAATGCCGCCGGCCTCATGTCAAAATTCATCCGGAGTCATCGGGAATCGTCAAAACAAGAGAGAGTCCAGAATCTGTGTCGGTGCTGCGTCGCTTATTTTTTGTCTTTGGGCCTTGTATCTAGTTGAGCCCAATTCAGGGGCGCGTCCAGAGGGTCTTGCACTGACCCTAGGGTCTTTATATACAGCCACCTGCCGCACCATTAGGGTTGGGGTTTTGCTTAGATCAATTCTGTTCATAAACAGTTTCGCCGTTCATCGGTTTGTGAGACCCCAACTTCGAGAGTTTAATCATACATCTGCAATTGTGTTGCATTATTCGTTGTTCTTGCTTGTGTTCTTGATTCGCAGGCAGGGATTAGCCTTCTCGGCGAGGTCAATCGTCTTTTGGACGGTTGATAACCAGAGGAGACGTCGTGCTGCGATTGCGGGGTTTAGAACGTGCTGTTCTGAAGCCAGATCGATTTGTGTGTCGCCTCCGACCAAATCAACTTACCAAGAACCTTTCGGAAGATCGGGAACCCTTGTCCACATCACTGGCAGTAGGAGGTATTCAGGCTAGTATCTTAACCATAGGGAAGTATGTTTTTTGAAAAAAATTATATACTATTCTACTCTTTGAATTTCGCTTTTTGTCGGTGTTGGCCTCGTTGCAAGCTTTCTAGAAAAAAAAGTATGACCCGATCGGACAATGGATGCAAAATTATGCTCATTTTAGGTTATAGGTCTCATTTTTCATGTGCTTACACCCATGGTGTGCTGAACCGCGTCGCTGAGGGATGTGGGTTACCTTCCATGGTTCCTTGTATACCCATAAACTTGGTAGTCTAGGCGCGGTTCATGATAAGGTGGGCGAGTCCTCCATCACGATGGAGTTCGACGCTGTATTGAATGTAACATGCTGGCAGTAGGAGGTATTCAGGTCAGTATCTCAATCAAAGGGAAGTATTTATTTTGTAAAAAATTATATACCATTCTACACTTTCAATTAAACTTTTTGTCGGTGTTGGCATCGCCAGAAGCTTTCTAGAAAAAAAGTATGCCCCGAACGGACAACGGACACAAATGTTACGCTCGTTTTAGGTTATAGGTCTTATTTTTCATGTGGTTACACCCACGGTGTGCTGAACCACATGGCCGAGGGATGTGGGTTACCTTCCATGGTTCCTTGTATACCCGTAAACTTGGTAGTCTAGGCGCGGTTCATGATACGGTGGGTGAGTCCTTCACCACGATGGAGTTCGACGCTATATTGAATGTAACATGCTGGCACTAGGAGGTATTCAGGGCAGTATCTTAACCATAGGGAAGTATTTATTTTGTAAAAAATTATATACTATTCTACACTTTGAATTTCGCTTTTTGTCGGTATTGGCCTCGCCGCAAGCTTTCTAAAAAAAAAGTATGCCCCGATTGGACAACGGATGCAAAAGTTATGCTTGTTTTAGGTTATAGGTCTCATTTTTCATGTGCTTACACCCACGGTGTGCTGAACCGCGTGGCCGAGGGATGTGGGTTACCTTCCATGGTTCCTTGTATACCCGTAAACTTGGTAGTCTAGGCGCGGTTCATGATAAGGTGGGCGAGTCCTCCACCATGATGGAGTTCGATGCTGTATTGAATGTAACATGCTGGCAGTAGGAGGTGTTCAGAGCAGTATCTCAACCATAGGTAAGTTTTTATTTTGTAAAAAATTATATACTATTCTACACTTTGAATTTCACTTTTTGTCGTTGTTGGCCTCGCCAGAAGCTTTCTAGGAAAAAATTATGCCCCGAACGGACAACAGACACAAAAGTTACGCTCGTTTTAGGTTATAGGTCTCATTTTTCATGTGCTTACACCCACAGTGTGCTGAACTACGTGGCCGAGGGATGTGGGTTACCTTCCATGCTTCCTTGCGTACCCATAAACTCGGTAATCTAGGCGTGGTTCATGATACGATGGGCGAGTCCTCCACCACGATGGAGTTCGACGTTGTATTGAATATAACATGCTGGCAGTAGGAGGTATACGGGGCGGTATCTTCACCATAGGGAAGTATTTATTTTATAAAAAATAATATACTATTCTACTCTTTGAATTTCGCTTTTTGTTGGTGTTGGCCTCACCACAAGCTTTCTAGAAAAAAAGTATGCCTCGATCGGACAATGGATGCAAAAGTTATGCTCATTTTAGGTTATAGGTCTCATTTTTTATGTGCTTACACTGACGGTGTGCTGAACCGTGTGGCCAAGGGATGTGGGTTACCTTCCACGGTTCATGATACGGTGGGTGAGTCCTCCACCATCATGGCATTCGACGCTGTATTGAATGTAACATGCTGGCAGTGGGAGGTATTCAGGGCAGTATCTTAATGATAGGAAATATTTATTTTGTAAAAAATTATATACTATTCTACATTTTGAATTTTGCTTTTTGTCGATGTTGGCCTCGCCGCAAGCTTTCTAGAAACAAAAGTATGCCCCGAACAGACAACGGACGCAAAAGTCACGCTCGCTTTAGGTTATAGGTCTCATTTTTCGTGTACTTACACCCACGTTGTGCTGAACTGTGTGGCCGAGGGATGTAGGTTACCTTCCATGGTTCCTTGTGTACCCATAAACTCGATAGTCTAGGCACGGTTCATGATACGGTGGGCGAGTCCTCCACCCACTATATTGAATGTAACATGCTGGCAGTAGGAGGTATTCAGGCTAGTATCTTAACCATAGGGAAGTATGTTTTTTGAAAAAAATTATATACTATTCTACTCTTTGAATTTTGCTTTTTGTCGGTGTTGGCCTCGCCGCAAGCTTTATAGAAAAAAAAAGTATGACCCGATCGGACAATGGATGCAAAAATTATGCTCATATTAGGTTATAGGTCTCATTTTTCATGTGCTTACACCCATGGTGTGCTGAACCGCGTGGCCGACGGATGTGGGTTACCTTCCATGGTTCCTTGTAGACATGTAAACTTGGTAGTCTAGGCGCGGTTCACGATATGGTGGGCGAGTCCTCCACCGTGATGGAGTTCGACGCTGTATTAAATATAATATGCTGGAAGTAGGAGGTATTCAGGACAGTATCTTAATCATAGGGAAGTATTTATTTTGTAAAAAATTATATACAATTCTACACTTTGGATTTCGCTTTTTACCAGTGTTGGCCTCGCCGCAAGCTTTCTAGAAAAAAATTATGCCCTGAACGGACAACGGACGCAAAAGTTACGCTCATTTTAGGATATAGGTCTCATTTTTCATGTGGTTACACCCATGGTGTGCTGAACCGCGTGGCCGAGGGATGTGGGTTACCTTCCATGGTTCCTTGCATTCCCATAAACTCGGTAGTCTAGGCGTGGTTCATGATACGATGGGCGAGTCCTCCACCACGATGGAGTTCGACGTTGTATTGAATGTAACATGCTGGCAGTAGGAGGTATTCGGGGTGGTATCTTCACCATAGGGAAGTATTTATTTTGTAAAAAATTATATACTATTCCACACATTGAATTTCACTTTTTGTTGGTGTTGGCCTCGCCGCAAGCATTCTAGAAAAAAAAAGTATGACCCGATCGGACAACAGATGTAAAAGTTATGCTTGTTTTAGGTTATAGGTCTCATTTTTCATGTGCTTACACCCACGGTGTGCTGAACCACGTGGCCGAGGGATGTGGGTTACCTTCCATGGTTCCTTGTATACCCGTAAACTTGGTAGTCTAGGCGCGATTCATGATACGGTGGGCGAGTCCTCCACCACGATGGAATTTGACGCTGTATTGAATGTAACATGCTGGCAGTACGAGGTATTCAGGGCAGTATCTTAACCATAGGGAAGTATTTAGTTTGTAAAAAATTATATACTATTCTACACTTTGAATTTCGCTTTTTGTCGGTGTTGGCCTCGTAGCAAGCTTTCTAGAAAAAAAAAAGTATGCCCCGAACAGACAACGGGCGCAAAAGTCATGCTCGTTTTAAGTTATAGGTCTCATTTTTCGTGTGCTTACACCCACGTTGTGCTGAACCACGTGGCCGAGGGATGTGGGTTTCCTTCCATGGTTCCTTGTATACCTGTAAACTTGGTAGTCTAGGCGCGGTTCACGATACAGTGGGCGAGTCCTCCACCATGATGGAGTTCAATGCTGTATTAAATGTAACATGCTGGCAGTAGGAGGTATTCAGGACAGTATCTTAACCATAGGGAAGTATTTATTTTGTAACAAATTATATACAATTCTACACTTTGAATTTCGCTTTTTGTCGGTGTTGTAATTGCCGCAAGCTTTCTAGAAAAAAAGTATGCCCTAAACGGACAACGGACGCAAAAGTTACGCTTGTTTTAGGATATGGGTCTCATTTTTCATGTGCTTACACCCATGGTGTGCTGAACCGCGTGGCCAAGGGATGTGGGTTACCTTTCATGGTACCTTGCGTTCCCATAAACTCAGTAGTCTAGGCGCGGTTCATGAAACGGTGGGCGAGTCCTCCACCACGATGGAGTTCGACTTTGTATTGAATGTAACATGCTGGCAGTAGGAGGTATTCGGGGTGGTATCTTCACCATAGGGAAGTATTTATTTTGTAAACAATTATATACTATTCTACACATTGAATTTTGCTTTTTGTCAGTGTTGGCCTCGCTGCAAGCATTCTAGAAAAAAAAAAGTATGACCCGATCGGACAACAGATGTAAAAGTTATGCTCGTTTTAGGTTATAGGTCTCATTTTTCATTTGCTTACACCTACGGTGTGCTGAACCACCTGGCCGAGGGATGTGGGTTACCTTCCATGGTTCCTTGTATACCCGTAAACTTGGTAGTCTAGGTGCGGTTCATGATACGGTGGGCGAGTCCTCCATCACGATGGAATTCGACGCTGTATTGAATGTAACATGCTGGCAGTATGAGGTATTCAGGACAGTATCTTAACCATAGGGAAGTATTTAGTTTGTAAAAAATTATATACTATTCTACACATTGAATTTCTCTTTTTGTCGGTGTTGGCCTCGCCGCAAGGTTTCTTGAAAAAAAAGTATGCCCCAAACAGATAACGGGCGCAAAAGTCTACGCTCGTTTTAGGTTATAGGTCTCATTTTTCATGTGCTTACACCCACAGTGTGTTGAACTGCCTGGCCGATGGACATGGGTTACCTTCCATGCTTCCTTGCGTACCCATAAACTCGGTAATCTAGGCGCGGTTCGTGATACGGTGGGCGAGTCCTCCACCACGATGGAGTTTGATGTTGTATTGAATGTTACATGCTGGCAGTAGGAGGTATTCGGTGTGGTATCTTCACCATAGGGAAGTATTTATTTTGTAAAAAATTATATACTATTATACTCTTTGAATTTTGCTTTTTATCGGTGTTAGTCTCGCCGCATGCTTTCTAGAAAAAAAAAGTATGCCCTGATCGGACAACGGATGCAAAAGTTATATCCGTTTTAGGTTATAGGTCCCCTTTTTCGTTACACCCGCGGTGTGCTGAACTATGTGGCCGAGGGATGTGGGTTACCTTCCATGGTTCCATGTGTACCCATAAATTCGGTAGTCTAGGCGCGGTTCATGATACGGTGGGTGAGTCCTCCACCACGAAGGAGTTCGACGCTGTATTGAATGTAACATGCTGGCAGTAGGAGGTATTTGGGCCAGTATCTTAATCATAGTGAAGTATTTATTTTGAAAAAAATTATATACTATTCTACTCTTTGAATTTTGCTTTTTGTCGGTGTTGGCCTCGCCGCAAGCTTTCTAGGAAAAAAAAGTATGCCCCGATCGGACAACGAATGCAAAAGTTATGCTCGTTTTAGGTTATAGGTCTCATTTTTCATGTGCTTACACCCACGGTGTGCTGAACCGCGTGGCTGAGGGATGTGGGTTACCTTCCATGGTTCCTTGCATTCTCATAAACTCGGTAGTCTAGGCGCGGTTCATGATACGATGGGCGAGTCCTCCAGCACGATGGAGTTCGACGTTGTATTGAATGTAACATGCTAGCAGTAGGAGGTATTCGGGGTGGTATCTTCACCATAGTGAAGTATTTATTTTGTAAGAAATTATATACTATTCTACACATTGAATTTCGCTTTTTGTCGATGTTGGCCTCGCCGCATGCTTTCTAGAAAAAAAAAGTATGCCCTGATCGGACAACGGATGCAAAAGTTATATCCGTTTTAGGTTATAGGTCCCCTTTTTCGTTACACCCGCGGTGTGCTGAACTATGTGGCCGAGGGATGTGGGTTACCTTCCATGGTTCCATGTGTACCCATAAATTCGGTAGTCTAGGCGCGGTTCATGATACGGTGGGTGAGTCCTCCACCACGAAGGAGTTCGACGCTGTATTGAATGTAACATGCTGGCAGTAGGAGGTATTTGGGCCAGTATCTTAATCATAGTGAAGTATTTATTTTGAAAAAAATTATATACTATTCTACTCTTTGAATTTTGCTTTTTGTCGGTGTTGGCCTCGCCGCAAGCTTTCTAGGAAAAAAAAGTATGCCCCGATCGGACAACGAATGCAAAAGTTATGCTCGTTTTAGGTTATAGGTCTCATTTTTCATGTGCTTACACCCACGGTGTGCTGAACCGCGTGGCTGAGGGATGTGGGTTACCTTCCATGGTTCCTTGCATTCTCATAAACTCGGTAGTCTAGGCGCGGTTCATGATACGATGGGCGAGTCCTCCAGCACGATGGAGTTCGACGTTGTATTGAATGTAACATGCTAGCAGTAGGAGGTATTCGGGGTGGTATCTTCACCATAGTGAAGTATTTATTTTGTAAGAAATTATATACTATTCTACACATTGAATTTCGCTTTTTGTCGATGTTGGCCTCGCTGCAAGCTTTCTAGAAAAAAAAAATGACCCGATCCGATAACGGATGCAAAAGTTATGCTCGTTTTAGGTTATAGGTCTCATTTTTCATGTGCTTACACCAATGGTGTGCCGAACCACGTGGCCGAGTGATGTGGGTTACCTTCCATGGTTCCTTGTATACCCGTAAACTTGGTATTCTAGGCGTGGTTCAAGATACGGTGGGCGAGTCCTCCACCATGATGGAGTTCGACGCTGAATTGAATGTAACATGCTGGCAGTAGGAGGTATTTAGGGCAGTATATTAACCCTAGGGAAGTATTTATTTTGTAAAAAATTATATACTATTCTACACAATGAATTTCACTTTATGTCGGTGATGGCCTCGCCACAAGCTTTCTAGAAAAAAAGTATGCCCCGAACGGACAATGGACGCAAAAGTTACGGTCATTTTAGGTTATAGGTCTCATTTTTCATGTGCTTACACCCTCGGTGTGCTGAACCAGATGGCCGAGGGATGTGGGTTACCTTCCATGGTTCCATGCGTACCCATAAACTCAGTAATCTAGGCGCGGTTCATGATACGGTGGGCGAGTCCTCCACCACGATGGAGTTCGACGTTGTATTGAATGTAACATGCTGGCAGTAGGAGGTATTCGGGGTAGTATCTTCACCATAGTGAAGTATTTATTTGTATAAAATTATATACTGTTCTACTCTTTGAATTTTGCTTTTTGTCGGTGTTGGTCTCGCTGCAAGCTTTCTAGAAAAAAAAGTATGCCCCGATCGCACAACGGATGCAAAAGTTATTCTCGTTTTAGGTTATAGGTCTCCTTTTTCGTGTGCTTACACCCACGGTGTGCTGAACCGTGTGGCTGAGGGATGTGGGTTACCTTCCATGGTTCCTTGTATACCCGTAAACTTGGTAGTCTAGGCGTGGTTCATGATAAGGTGGGCGAGTCCTCCACCATGATGGAGTTCGATGCTGTATTGAATGTAACATGCTGGCAGTAGGAGGTATTCAGAGCAGTATCTCAACCATAGGTAAGTATTTATTTTGTAAAAAATTATATACTATTCTACTCTTTGAATTTTGCTTTTTGTCAGTGTTGGTCTCGCCGCAAGCTTTCTAGAAAAAAAAAGTATGCCCCGATCAGACAACGGATGCAAAAGTTATGCTCGTTTTAGGTTATAGGTCTTATTTTTCATGTGCTTACACACACAGTGTGCTGAACCGCATGGCCGAGGGATGTGGGTTACCTTCCATGGTTCCTTGTATACCTATAAACTTGGTAGTCTAGGCGCAGTTCATGATATGGTGGGCGAGTCCTCCACCACGATGGAGTTCGACGCGGAATTGAATGTAACATGCTGGCAGTAGGAGGTATTCAGGGCAGTATATTAACCATAGGGAAGTATTTATTTTGTAAAAAATTATATACTATTCTGCACTTTGAATTTCACTTTTTTTCAGTGTTGGCCTCGTCACAAGCTTTCTAAAAAAAAGTATACCCCGAACAGACAACGGACGCAAAAGTTACCCTCGTTTTAGGTTATAGGTCTCATTTTTCATGTGCTTACACCCACGCTGTGCTGAACCGCGTGGCCGAGGGATGTGGGTTACCTTCCATGGTTCCTTGTGTACCAATAAACTCGGTAGTCTAGGCGCGGTTCATGATACGGTGGGTGAGTCCTCCACCACGATGGGGTTCGACGCTGTATTGAATGTAACATGCTGGCAGTAGGAGGTATTCGGGGCAGTATCTTAACCATAGGGAAGAATTTATTTTGTAAAAAATTATATACTATTCTACTCTTTGAATTTCTCTTTTGGTCGGTGTTGGACTCGCCGCAAGCTTTCTAGAAAAAAAGTATGCCCCGATCGGACAACAGATGCAAAAGTTATGCTCGTTTTAGGTTAGGTCTCTTTTTTCATGTGCTTACACCCACGGTGTGCTGAACCGCGTGGCCGAGGGATGTGGGTTACCTTCCATGGTTCCTTGTGTACCGATAAACTCGGTAGTCTAGGCACGGTTCATGATACGATGGGCGAGTCCTCCACCACGATGGATTTCGACGTTGTATTGAATGTAACATGCTGGCAGTAGGAGGTATTCATGGTGGTATCTTCACCATAGGGAAGTATTTATTTTGAAAAAAAAAATTATATACTATTCTATTCTTTGAATTTTGCTTTTTGTCGATGTTGGCCTCGCGACAAGCTTTGTAGAAAAAAAAGTATGCCCCAATCGGACAACAGATGCAAAAGATACGCTCGTTTTAGGTTATAGTTCTCATTTTTCATGTGCTTACACCCACGGTGTTCTGAACCGCATGGCCGAGGGATGTGGGTTACCTTCCATGGTTCCTTGTATACCCGTAAACTTGGTAGTCTAGGCGCAGTTCATGATATGGTGGGCGAGTCCTCCACCACGATGGAGTTCGATGCTGAATTGAATGTAACATGCTAGTAGTAGGAGGTATTCAGGGCAGTATATTAACCATAGGGAAGTATTTATTTTGTAAAAAATTATATACTATTCTGCACTTCGAATTTCACTTTTTTTCAGTGTTGGCCTCGTCACAAGCTTTCTAAAAAAAAGTATACCCCGAACAGACAACGGACGCAAAAGTTACCCTCGTTTTAGGTTATAGGTCTCATTTTTCATGTGCTTACACCCACGCTGTGCTGAACCTCGTGGCCGAGGGATGTGGGTTACCTTCCATGGTTCCTTGTGTACCAATAAACTCGGCAGTCTAGGCGCGGTTCATGATACGGTGGGTTAGTCCTCCACCACGATGGGGTTCGATGCTGTATTGAATGTAACATGCTGGCAGTAGGAGGTATTCGGGGCAGTATCTTAACCATAGGGAAGAATTTATTTTGTAAAAAATTATATACTATTCTACTCTTTGAATTTCTCTTTTTGCCGGTGTTGGACTCGCCGCAAGCTTTCTAGAAAAAAAAAGATTGCCCCGATCAGACAATGGATGCAAAAGTTATGCTTGTTTTAGGTTATAGGTCTCATTTTTCATGTGCTTAAACCCACGGTGTGCTGAATCGCACGACCGAGGGATGTGGGTTACCTTCCATGGTTCCTTATATACCTGTAAACTTGGTAGTCTAGGCGCGGATCATGATACGGTGGGCGAGTCCTCCACCACGATGGAGTTCGACGCTGTATTGAATGTAACATGCTAGCAGTAGGAGGTATTCTGGGCAGTATCTTAACCATAAGGAAGAATTTATTTTGTAAAAAATTATATACTATTCTACTCTTTGAATTTCGCTTTTTGCCAGTGTTGGACTCGCCGCAAGCTTCCTAGAAAAAAAGTATGCCCCGATCGGACAACAGATGCAAAAGTTATGCTCGTTTTAGGTTATAGGTCTCATTTTTCATGTGCTTACACCCACGATATGCTTAACCGTATGGCTGAGGGATGTGGGTTACCTTCCATGGTTCATTGTGTACCAATAAACTCGGTAGTCTAGGCGCGGTTCATGATACAGTGGGTGAATGCTCCACCACTATGAGGTTCGACGTTGTATTGAATGTAACATGCTGGCAGTAGGAGGAATTCGGGGCGATATCTTCACCATAGGGAAGTATTTATTTTGTAAAAAAATTATATACTATTCTACTCTTTGAATTTAGCTTTTTGTTGGTGTTGGCCTCGCCGCAAGCTTTCTAGAAAAAAAAGTATGCCCCGATCGGACAACGGATGCAAAAGTTATGCTCGTTTTAGGTTATAGGTCTTATTTTTCATGTGCTTACACCCGTGGTGTGCTGAACCACCTGGCCGAGGGATGTGGGTTACCTTCCATGGTTCCTTGTATACCTGGAAACTTGGTAGTCTAGGCGCGGTTAATGATACGGTGGGCGAGTCCTCCACCACAATGGAGTTCGACGCTGTATTGAATGTAACATGCTGGCAGTAGGAGGTATTCAGGGCAGTATCTTAACCATAGGGAAGTATTTATTTTGTAAAAAATTATATACTATTCTACAGTTTGAATTTCACTTTTTTTCAGTGTTGGCCTCGCCGCAAGCTTTCTAGAAAAAAAGTTTTCCCCGAACGGACAACGGACGCAAAAGTTACACTCGTTTTAGGTTATAGGTCTCATTTTTCCTGTGCTTACACCCACGGTGTGCTGAACCGCGTGGCCGAGGGATGTGGGTTACCTTCCATGGTTCCTTGTGTACCGATAAACTCGGTAGTCTAGGCACGGTTCATGATATGGAGGGCGAGTCCTCCACCACGATGGATTTTGATGCTGTATTGAATATAACATGCTGGCAGTAGGAGGTATTCATGGTGGTATCTTCACCATATGGAAGTATTTATTTTGAAAAAAAAATTATATACTATTCTATTCTGTGAATTTTGCTTTTTGTCGATGTTGACCTCACGACAAGCTCTGTAGAAAAAAAAGTATGCCCCAATCGGACAACGGATGCAAAAGATACGCTCGTTTTAGGTTATAGTTCTCATTTTTCATGTGCTTACATCCACGGTGTGCTGAACCGCATGGCCGAGGGATGTGGGTTACCTTCCATGGTTCCTTGTATACCCGTAAACTTGGTAGTCTAGGCACGGTACATGATATGGTGGGCGAGTCCTCCACCACGATGGAGTTCGACGCTGAATTGAATGTAACATGCTGGCAGTAGGAGGTATTCAGGGTAGTATATTGACCATAGGGAAGTATTTATTTTGTAAAAAATTATATACTATTCTACACTTTGAATTTCACTTTTTTTCAGTGTTGGCCTCGACACAAGCTTTCTAAAAAAAAGTATACCCCAAACGGACAACGGACGCAAATGTTACCCTTGTTTTAGGTTATAGGTCTCATTTTTCATGTGCTTACACCCACGCTGTGCTGAACCGCGTGGCCGAGGGATGTGGGTTACCTTCCATGGTTCCTTGTGTACCGATAAACTCGGTAGTCTAGGCACGGTTCATGATACGGTGGGCGAGTCCTCCACCACGATGGATTTTGATGCTGTATTGAATGTAACATGCTGGCAGTAGGAGGTATTCATGGTGGTATCTTCACCATATGGAAGTATTTATTTTGAAAAAAAAAATTATATACTATTCTATTCTTTGAATTTTGCTTTTTGTCGATGTTGACCTCGCGACAAGCTTTGTAGAAAAAAAAGTATGCCCCAATCGGACAACGGATGCAAAAGATACGCTCGTTTTAGGTTATAGTTCTCATTTTTCATGTGCTTACACCCACGGTGTGCTGAACCGCATGGCCGAGGGATGTGGGTTACCTTCCATGGTTCCTTGTATACCCATAAACTTGGTAGTCTAGGCACGGTTCATGATATGGTGGGCGAGTTCTCCACCACGATGGAGTTCGACGCTGAATTGAATGTAACATGCTGGCAGTAGGAGGTATTCAGGGCAGTATATTAACCATAGGGAAGTATTTATTTTGTAAAAAATTATATACTATTCTACACATTGAATTTCACTTTTTTTCAGTGTTGGCCTCGACACAAGCTTTCTAAAAAAAGTATACCCCGAACAGACAACAGACGCAAAAGTTACCCTCGTTTTAGGTTATAGGTCTCATTTTTCATGTGCTTACACCCACGCTGTGCTGAACCGCGTGGCCGAGGGATGTGGGTTACCTTCCATGGTTCCTTGTGTACCAATAAACTCGGTAGTCTAGGCGCGGTTCATGATACGGTGGGTGAGTCCTCCACCACGATGGGGTTCGACGCTGTATTGAATGTAACATGCTGGCAGTAGGAGGTATTCGGGGCTGTATCTTAACCATAGGGAAGTATTTATTGTGAAAAAAATTATATACTATTCTACTCTTTGAATTTTGCTTTTTGTAGGTGTTGGCCTCACCGCAAGCTTATTAGAAAAAAAAGTTTGCCCCGATCAGACAATGGATGCAAAAGTTATGCTCATTTTAGGTTATAGGTCTCATTTTTCATGTGCTTACACCCATGGTGTGCTGAACCCCGTGGCCGAGGGATTTGGGTTAGCTTTCATGGTTCCTTGTATACCTGTAAACTTGGTAGTCTAGGCGCGGTTCATGATACAGTGGGCGAGTCCTCCACCACGATGGAGTTCGACGCTGTATTGAATGTAACATGCTGGCAGTAGGAGGTATTCTGGGCAGTATCTTAACCATAGGGAAGAATTTATTTTGTAAAAATTATATACTATTCTACTCTTTGAATTTCTCTTTTTGCCGGTGTTGGACTCGCCGCAAGCTTTCTAGAATAAAAGTATGCCCTGATCGGACAACAGATGCAAAAGTTATGCTCGTTTTAGGTTATAGGTCTCATTTTTCATGTGCTTACACCCACGGTGTAATGAACCGCGTGGCCGAGGGATGTGGGTTACCTTCCATGGTTCATTGTGTACCAACAAACTCGGTAGTCTAGGCGCGGTTCATGATACGGTGGGTGAGTCCTCCACCACGATGGGGTTCGACGCTGCATTGAATGTAACATGCTGGCAGTAGGATGTATTCGAGGCAGTATCTTAACCATAGGGAAGTATTTATTTTGAAAAAAATTATATACTATTCTTCTTTGAATTTTGCTATTTTTTGGTGTTGGCCTCACCGCAAGCTTTCTATAAAAAAAAAGATTGCCCCAATCGGACAATGGATGCAAAAGTTATGCTCGTTTTAGGTTATAGGTCTCATTTTTCATGTGCTTACACCCATGGTGTGCTGAGCCGCACGGCCGAGGGATGTGGGTTACCTTCCATGGTTCCTTGTATACCTGTAAACTTGGTAGTCTAGGCGCGGTTCATGATACGGTGGGCGAGTCCTCCACCATGATGGAGTTCAACGCTGTATTGAATGTTACATGCTGGCAGTAGGAGGTATTCTGGACAGTATCTTAACCATAAGGAAGAAATTATTTTGTAAAAAATTATATACTATTCTACTCTTTGAATTTCAATTTTTGCCGGTGTTAGACTCGCTGCAAGCTTTCTAGAAAAAAAGTATGCCCCGATCAGACAACAGATATAAAAGTTATGCTCATTTTAGGTTATATGTCTCATTTTTCATGTGCTTACACCCACGGCGTGCTGAACCGCGTGGCCGAGGGATGTGGGTTACCTTCCATGGTTCCTTGTGTACCAATAAACTCGGTAGTCTAGGCGCGGTTCATGATACGGTGGGTGAGTTCTCCACTACGATGGGGTTCGACGCTGTATTGAATGTAACATGCTGGCAGTAGGATGTATTCGGGGCAGTAACTTAACTATAGGGAAGTATTTATTTTGAAAAAAATTATATACTATTCTACTCTTTGAATTTTGCTTTTTGTCGGTGTTGGCCTCACCGCAAGCTTTCTAGAAAATAAAAGGTTGCCCTGATCGGACAATGGATGCTAAAGTTATGCTCGTTTTAGGTTATAGGTCTCATTTTTCATATGCTTTCACCCATGGTGTGCTGAACCGCGTGGCCGAGGGATTTGGGTTAGCTTCCATGGTTCCTTGTATACTCGTAAACTTAGTAGTCTAGGTGCGGTTCATGATACGTTGGGCGAGTGCCCCACCACGATGGAGTTCAACGCTGTATTGAATGTAACATGCTAGCAGTAGGAGGTATTCAGGGCAGTATCTTAACCATAGGGAAGTATTTATTTTGTAAAAAGTTATATACTATTATACACTTTTAATCTCGCTTTTTGCCGGTGTTGGCCTCGCCGCAAGCTTTCTAGAAAAAAAGTTTGCCCCGAACGAACAACGGACGGAAAAGTTACGCTCGTTTTAGGTTATAGGTCTCATTTTTCGTGTGCTTACACCCACGGTGTACTGAACCGCGTGGCCGAGGGATGTGGGTTACCTTCCATGATTCCTTGTGTATCGATAAACTCAGTAGTCTGGGCGCGGTTCATGATACGGTGGGCGAGTCCTCCACCACGATGGAGTTCGACGCTGTATTGAATGTAACATGCTTGCAGTAGGAGGTATTCTGGGCAGTATCTTAACCATAGGGAAGAATTTATTTTGTAAAAAATTATATACTATTCTACTCTTTGAATTTCGCTTTTTGCCGGTGTTGGACTCGCCGCAAGCTTTCTAGAATAAAAGTATGCCCTGATCGGACAACAGATGCAAAAGTTATGCTCGTTTTAGGTTATAGGTCTCATTTTTCATGTGCTTACACCCACGGTGTAATGAACCGCGTGGCCGAGGGATGTGGGTTACCTTCCATGGTTCATTGTGTACCAATAAACTCGGTAGTCTAGGCGCGGTTCATGATACGGTGGGTGAGTCCTCCACCACGATGGGGTTCGACGCTGCATTGAATGTAATATGCTGGCAGTAGGATGTATTCGGGGCAGTATCTTAACCATAGGGAAGTATTTATTTTGAAAAAAATTATATACTATTCTACTCTTTGAATTTTGCTATTTTTCGGTGTTGGCCTCACCGCAAGCTTTCGAGAAAAAAAAAAAGATTGCCCCGATCGGACAATGGATGCAAAAGTTATGCTCGTTTTAGGTTATAGGTCTCATTTTTCATGTGCTTACACCCATGGTGTGCTGAGCCGCACGGCCGAGGGATGTGTGTTACCTTCCATGGTTCCTTGTATACCTGTAAACTTGGTAGTCTAGGCGCGGTTCATGATACGGTGGGCGAGTCCTCCACCACGATGGAGTTCGACGCTGTATTGAATGTTACATGCTGGCAGTAGGAGGTATTCTGGACAGTATCTTAACCATGAGGAAGAATTTATTTTGTAAAAAATTATATACTATTCTACTCTTTGAACTTCGCTTTTTGCCGGTGTTAGACTCGCTGCAAGCTTTCTAGAAAAAAAGTATGCCCCAAACAGACAACGGACACAAAAGTTACGCTCATTTGAGGTTATAGGTTTTATTTTTCATGTGCTTACACCCACGGTGTGCTGAACCACGTGGCCGAGGGATGTGGGTTACCTTCCGTGGTTCCTTGCGTACCCATAATCTCGGTAATCTAGGTGCGGTTCATGATACGGTGGGTGAGTCCTCCACCACGATGGAGTTCGATGTTGTATTTAATGTAACATGCTGGTAGTAGGAGGTATTTGAGGCGGTATCTTCACCATAGGGAATTATTTATTTTGTAAAAAATTATATACTATTCTACTATTTGAATTTTGCTTTTTGTCGGTGTTGGTCTTGCCACAAGCTTTCTAGGAAAAAAAAGTATGCCCCGGTCGCACAACGGATGCAAAAGTTATGCTCGTCTTAGGTTATAGGACTCCTTTTTCATATGCTTACACCCACGGGGTGTTGAACCGTGTGGCCGAGGGATGTGGGTTACCTTCCATGGTTCCTTGCGTACCCATAAACTCGGTAATCTAGGCGCGGTTCATGATACGGTGGGCGAGTCCTCCACCACGATGGTGTTCGATGTTGTATTGAATGTAACATGCTGGCAGTGGGAGGTATTCGGGGCGATATCTTCACCATAGGGAAGTATTTATTTTGTAAAAAATTATATACTATTCTACTCTTTGAATTTCGCTTTTTGTCGGTGTTGGCGTCGCCACAAGCTTTCTAGAAAAAAAAGTATGCCCCGATCAGACAATGGATGCAAAAGTTATGCTCGTTTTAGGTTATAGGTCTCATTTTTCATGTGCTTACACCCACGGTGTGCTGAACCGCGTGGCCGAGGGATGTGAGTTACCTTCCACTGTTCCTTGTATACCCGTAAACTTGGTAGTCTAGGCGCGGTTCATGATACGGTGGGTGAGTCCTCCACCACGATGGAGTTCGATGCTGTATTGAATGTAACATGCTGCCAGTAGGAGGTATTCAAGGCAGTATCTTAACCATAGGGAAGTATTTATTTTGTAAAAAATTATATACTATTCTACACTTTGAACTTTACTTTTTGTCGGTGTTGGCCTCGCCGCAAGCTTTCTAGAAAAAAGGTATGCCCCGTACGGACAACGAATGCAAAAGTTATGCTCGTTTTAGGTTATAGGTATCATTTTTTGTGTTCTTACAACCACAGTGTGCTGAACCGCATGGCCGAGGGATGTGTGTTACCTTCCATGGTTCCTTGTGTACCGATAAACTCGGTAGTCTTGGCGCGGTTCATGATACGGTGGGCGAGTCCTCCACCACAATGGAGTTCGACGCTGTATTGAATGTAACATGCTGGCAGTAGGATGTATTCGGGGCAGTATCTTAACTATAGGGAAGTATTTATTTTGAAAAAAATTATATACTATTCTACTCTTTGAATTTTGCTTTTTGTCGGTGTTGGCCTCACCGCAAGCTTTCTAGAAAATAAAAGGTTGCCCCGATCGGACAATGGATGCTAAAGTTATGCTCGTTTTAGGTTATAGGTCTCATTTTTCATATGCTTTCACCCATGGTGTGCTGAACCACGTGGCCGAGGGATTTGGGTTAGCTTCCATGGTTCCTTGTATACTCGTAAACTTAGTAGTCTAGGTGCGGTTCATGATACGTTGGGCGAGTGCCCCACCACGATGGAGTTCAACGCTGTATTGAATGTAACATGCTAGCAGTAGGAGGTATTCAGGGCAGTATCTTAACCATAGGGAAGTATTTATTTTGTAAAAAGTTATATACTATTATACACTTTTAATCTCGCTTTTTGCCGGTGTTGGCCTCGCCGCAAGCTTTCTAGAAAAAAAGTTTGCCCCGAACGAACAACGGACGGAAAAGTTACGCTCGTTTTAGGTTATAGGTCTCATTTTTCGTGTGCTTACACCCACGGTGTACTGAACCGCGTGGCCGAGGGATGTGGGTTACCTTCCATGATTCCTTGTGTATCGATAAACTCAGTAGTCTGGGCGCGGTTCATGATACGGTGGGCGAGTCCTCCACCACGATGGAGTTCGACGCTGTATTGAATGTAACATGCTTGCAGTAGGAGGTATTCTGGGCAGTATCTTAACCATAGGGAAGAATTTATTTTGTAAAAAATTATATACTATTCTACTCTTTGAATTTCGCTTTTTGCCGGTGTTGGACTCGCCGCAAGCTTTCTAGAATAAAAGTATGCCCTGATCGGACAACAGATGCAAAAGTTATGCTCGTTTTAGGTTATAGGTCTCATTTTTCATGTGCTTACACCCACGGTGTAATGAACCGCGTGGCCGAGGGATGTGGGTTACCTTCCATGGTTCATTGTGTACCAATAAACTCGGTAGTCTAGGCGCGGTTCATGATACGGTGGGTGAGTCCTCCACCACGATGGGGTTCGACGCTGCATTGAATGTAACATGCTGGCAGTAGGATGTATTCGGGGCAGTATCTTAACCATAGGGAAGTATTTATTTTGAAAAAAATTATATACTATTCTACTCTTTGAATTTTGCTATTTTTCGGTGTTGGCCTCACCGCAAGCTTTCGAGAAAAAAAAAAGATTGCCCCGATCGGACAATGGATGCAAAAGTTATGCTCGTTTTAGGTTATAGGTCTCATTTTTCATGTGCTTACACCCATGGTGTGCTGAGCCGCACGGCCGAGGGATGTGTGTTACCTTCCATGGTTCCTTGTATACCTGTAAACTTGGTAGTCTAGGCGCGGTTCATGATACGGTGGGCGAGTCCTCCACCACGATGGAGTTCGACGCTGTATTGAATGTTACATGCTGGCAGTAGGAGGTATTCTGGACAGTATCTTAACCATGAGGAAGAATTTATTTTGTAAAAAATTATATACTATTCTACTCTTTGAACTTCGCTTTTTGCCGGTGTTAGACTCGCTGCAAGCTTTCTAGAAAAAAAGTATGCCCCAAACAGACAACGGACACAAAAGTTACGCTCATTTGAGGTTATAGGTTTTATTTTTCATGTGCTTACACCCACGGTGTGCTGAACCACGTGGCCGAGGGATGTGGGTTACCTTCCGTGGTTCCTTGCGTACCCATAATCTCGGTAATCTAGGTGCGGTTCATGATACGGTGGGTGAGTCCTCCACCACGATGGAGTTCGATGTTGTATTTAATGTAACATGCTGGTAGTAGGAGGTATTTGAGGCGGTATCTTCACCATAGGGAATTATTTATTTTGTAAAAAATTATATACTATTCTACTATTTGAATTTTGCTTTTTGTCGGTGTTGGTCTTGCCACAAGCTTTCTAGGAAAAAAAAGTATGCCCCGGTCGCACAACGGATGCAAAAGTTATGCTCGTCTTAGGTTATAGGACTCCTTTTTCATATGCTTACACCCACGGGGTGTTGAACCGTGTGGCCGAGGGATGTGGGTTACCTTCCATGGTTCCTTGCGTACCCATAAACTCGGTAATCTAGGCGCGGTTCATGATACGGTGGGCGAGTCCTCCACCACGATGGTGTTCGATGTTGTATTGAATGTAACATGCTGGCAGTGGGAGGTATTCGGGGCGATATCTTCACCATAGGGAAGTATTTATTTTGTAAAAAATTATATACTATTCTACTCTTTGAATTTCGCTTTTTGTCGGTGTTGGCGTCGCCACAAGCTTTCTAGAAAAAAAAGTATGCCCCGATCAGACAATGGATGCAAAAGTTATGCTCGTTTTAGGTTATAGGTCTCATTTTTCATGTGCTTACACCCACGGTGTGCTGAACCGCGTGGCCGAGGGATGTGAGTTACCTTCCACTGTTCCTTGTATACCCGTAAACTTGGTAGTCTAGGCGCGGTTCATGATACGGTGGGTGAGTCCTCCACCACGATGGAGTTCGATGCTGTATTGAATGTAACATGCTGCCAGTAGGAGGTATTCAAGGCAGTATCTTAACCATAGGGAAGTATTTATTTTGTAAAAAATTATATACTATTCTACACTTTGAACTTTACTTTTTGTCGGTGTTGGCCTCGCCGCAAGCTTTCTAGAAAAAAGGTATGCCCCGTACGGACAACGAATGCAAAAGTTATGCTCGTTTTAGGTTATAGGTTTCATTTTTTGTGTTCTTACAACCACAGTGTGCTGAACCGCATGGCCGAGGGATGTGTGTTACCTTCCATGGTTCCTTGTGTACCGATAAACTCGGTAGTCTTGGCGCGGTTCATGATACGGTGGGCGAGTCCTCCACCACAATGGAGTTCGACGCTGTATTGAATGTAACATGCTAGCAGTAGGAGGTATTCAGGGCAGTATCTTAACCGTAGGGAAGTATTTCTTTTAAAAAAACTATATACTATTCTATTGTTTGAATTTTGCTTTTTGTCGGTGTTGGCCTCGCCGCAAGCTTTCTAGAAAAAAAAGTATGCCCCAATCGGATAACGGATGCAAAAGTTACGCTTGTTTTAGGTTATAGGTCTCATTTTTCATGTGCTTACACCCACGGTGTGCTGAACCGCGTTGCCGAGGGATGTGTGTTACCTTGCATGGTTCCTTGTGTACCGATAAACTCGGTAGTCTAGGCACGGTTCATGATACGGTGGGCGAGTCCTCCACCACGATGGAGTTCGACGCTGTATTGAATGTAGTAGGATGTATTCGGGGCAGTATCTGAACCATTGGGATGTATTTATTTTGAAAAAAAAAATATACTATTCTACTCTTTAAATTTTGCTTTTTGTCGGTGCTGGCCTGAGGCGCCCCTCCCCGCAGGATCGAGGTCCCGACGGTGCTGATAGCGCAGACACTTGATAATACAACATTGGTCCAAATTTAAGTAGAATATTACAATAATTCGAGGGTTCAGAGTGCAGCGGAATTAATACAAGTTCATAATGTTTTGAAACAGCGGAAGCAATTAACGTAAAGGAACTACGAGCTCGACGATACAGCGTAGTGATGATCCCTGCCCGGAGAAACATCACCCTAGCAGCACACACATCACTGCGGCGGCGGGTCGGACTCCCAGTGAGCAGTCCAACCCTCGGGGACTTGCACGTCCCAAGGCATCACATTCTCAGGCAATACAATCTCTTCATGACCTGTAACAACGATGGCACGAAGCCTGAGTACTAATTACTCAGCAAGACTTACCCGTCGAATCATCTAGACATGCAGGGGCTCTAATAGGGTAGCTTGTTGAAAGGACTCGCACTGAGCAACCTATTAGTTCTATCGAGTTTTATTGAGCCATGTTAATTGGGTGAAGAAAAAATGTAACTTTAGTGGAGCTATATAGGATAATAAAGCCAATACAGGGGTGACAGCAGTACAAGAGCATAAGTAGAAGTAATCAACAGAAGGGGCAATAATCAACTTTCATGATGCAACTACGTGACGACTCAGTGACCAAGCGGTACTCATTACTGCGAGCGACAGCAATTGCAATCGATTTACACCAGCTGGGACAAACCCGAGATACACGACACATATGCACCAATTAAGGTCGTATATGGCAACCTTTCACAAGGACGAAAAACAACTTGGTCCGGATCCAGTCTCAGCGAGTGGGCATGCCGTTCTGCCAACAGTACTTCGTGGTATGAACCGCCCAATCCAGCAGCAGAAGGGTCAACGACCACTGTACTGGGTACCGTCCTCATTGTCGCGCCAATGCTACATCAGTTTACTAGTGCCCATAGATTAGCATATATTCGGTACTGTTCAATACTTGACCAAAGGGCCGACCACGGATGGGTCCTAGGTTCGACAAGGCAAGACTACCGCAGTCAACACCTATGTATTGCTGCAAACCTACACATGCATCTTCCCTGCCCGATCATAACAGTAAAATAAACTTCTTTTAGGTTCCCGTTCTAGTGGTCAAGTTCATTCTTTAGTAATAATGTCTACCGAAACTATTAGTCACTAAGCATAGCGATACAGTACCGTCGTATCACAGTTCTAATAATAACAAGGGTCATTTGGGGTCATGCGAGGTGGATTTTCAATCAGCTCCTATGACCTAATGCATCAAACAATCATAGACGTAGCAGTGATATAAACTAGCAAATTTTATAAATGGGCAAATGCAAACCGGGGCTTGCCTGGATCGACACTGGTGTTAGCAACTTCAAATTCTGGCTCCTGGTGTTCAGTGTCCTTCTGAAGATCCTCTTCGGGCTCCTGGTTGTCGTAACCTATATGACGGAAGATGTTTTACGGTATGTTCGTGACAGCGTCACATGCAACGATATGATGAATGCGTAGTGCCGCATTGTAATATGATAATCGATTTCTTAATATGTTCTAGAAGACATATGCTTCAGAGAAGTAAGGTTGTTATTTAGGATTTTAGGTATATATATTCCTTATGCATTTAAATAAAGTAACTGAGTGATATGGGCATTTAAATTAATTAGTAAAATAAATTTAAGTTTCTGGACATGTGTGATTTACTGTGTACAGAGAGCTATATGAGTGATTTTTGTGCCAAATGGCAGGGGCAATTTATTTACAAAATAATTACTAGGATTAATCTAAGCAAATACACTAAATAATTTGAGAGCCTAAAATAATCCATATTTTACCAAACCAAAATTTGTGGTGGTAGATAATCATATGTTTATTGAGCATGCCAAAAATCAGGATTTAATTTTATTCCTAGAATTTCTAGTGAATTAACTAGTGTTTAAGCAATTAAATGAATTAATCAAAATACATGTACAGAGACTATGATTTATCATTTTACTAAAATAGAGCTCTAAAAGATGAACCCAGCAAAATTTGTTTGGGCCGATTTGGGTTTGAAATCGATTTACTATGAATTTTTGACGTCTTAATGGTTTTCTAGAATTTTCTTGGCATTTATCTATTAAAACGTTGCCACGTCGGGCCAGGTCAGCAGACACGTCAACGCCACGTCGGCTCCAGCTCGGCTGCCAGTAGGCGCCAGTCGGACGGCGGGTCAGCGGCGCTGGAGCTCGCCGGAGAGCGGTCAAGCTCGCCGCTGGCAAGCACATACGAGGGAAACTCGCCGCGGCAGCATTTTTCTATCACGCACGTCGAGGCGAACGCGTCTGGAGGGTTGGCGAGGACAGAGGCTCACCGGAGAGGGTCGACGTCGAGCGGCGGCGGAACTCTGATCTTCGGCGGCGTGGCGTTTCTGGTAGGGGGCAGCAAATCGGTCGCCGTCTTCGCGTAGAGCACTAGCAGAAGGCGGAGAACACCGGCGTTGATGATGTCGTCGTGGACTCGGGCCGGAACTAGTAGCTCGTCAACGAGGCGGCTTCGGCGAACGGCGGCGATAGTAGAGTCCAGGGAAAAATCGTCTCTGCGCGCAACAAAGCGATCAAACACTGCGCTAGGGGTCAGGGAAATCGTTGAGGGGTGAGCGCACCTGGATGTGCAAGAACCGGATCGGGAGGCTTACGGTGCTTGGTAAATTTTGAGCGGCGACAGTGGGGATCGCCGGATAGGTTCCAAGGGGAAAAACTCGAATTACTAGCGATATTCACGAAGTGGAGGGCAATGGTGGCAAGGGAGGGTCGCACAGGGAGAATGCCTTTGAATCAGGTTGGGAGGCAAAGGGGAAAGCAGGGCTCGAGCTTGCGCTGGAGCTCCGAAATGGCGGAATGGTGGAGGAATGAGAAGGAGAGAGTGGGGAGCAGAGTGCAGGGAGTTGAAATGAGAGTGCTCAATAAATAGATACTTAAACATTGATTAATTAATTGTGGCTTTTGCAATTTAGATAAAATGCTCAATAAATTCATAAAATTCTATTTTATTATTACCATTCTTATTATGAATTTTATTGATATATGTTATATAGAGAATTTTTAAATTGCTTCATAATTTGGTTGTAGGGTTTTTATTTTTCCTAGAATAAATTCCAAATTTTTGGGAGGCTTCCCTATTTCATGCTATCCTCTCTGATATCCTTTTGCTTCTTATGCTTGTTAATTGGAATGGGACACCTGGGGTGTCACAGCCCTCCCTCCTTAAAGAAATCTCGTCCCGAGATTATGGACAAGGCAACTAGGGGGAAGTACAGTGGTCAAAATATACCTGTATGTGACGACCAAAATTCCGGGTAGTGAGTACTTAGAAATTCTTCTTCCCAAGTGGACTCGTCTTCCGAGTGATTACACCATTGAACTTTATAGAATTTGAGTGTTCTTTTACGAGTTGAGCGCTCCTTCTCGTCGAGGATCCTTATTGGTTGCTCGGAGTAGGTGAGGTCTGGCTGCAGTTGGTTGTAATCTTCTAGTACTTTGTCAATGGATGGATTGAGACATCGTTTCAACTGGGAAACATGGAAGGTGTGGTGCACTCCAGACAGGTTAGCTGGTAACTCGAGCTTGTAGGCAACGTTTCCTTGTCTCTCCAGGATTTGGAATGGTCCAATATAACGGGGAGCTAACTTTCCTTTGATTCCAAACCGTTGGATACCCTTCATAGGGGACAATCGGAGATAGACGTAGTCACCCTTATTGAAGCACAGTGGTCTACGTCGTCTATTTGCATACTTCTCTTGTCGGCATTTGGCAGCCTTAAGGTTTGCTTGAATGACATGAACTTTCTCCTCGGCATCCTTTACGACATCAGGGCCAAATGTTACTCTTTCTCCCGATTCAGACCAATTCAATGGCGTTCTACAACTGCAACCATAGAGTGCTTCGAACGGTGACATTTTCACACTCGGCATAGGGTAGATACTCATCCCAGTTACCGCCATACGTTAAAACGCAAGCTCTAAGCATATCTTCTAGAATTTGGTTGACACGCTCTGTTTGTCCATCGGTGGCGGCATGGTAAGCAGAACTTCGAATCAATCTTGTTCCTAATGATGCATGCAGTTGTTCCCAGAAACGAGCAACGAACTGTGAACCACGATCGGAAACGATGGTTTTGGGTACTCCATGAAGACATAGAATTCTTGCGATGTATAATTCTGCATACTGTTTTATCTTGTAAGTGTTATTGACCGGAAGAAAGTGAGCAGATTTGGTAAGTCTGTCCACAATAACCCAAATGGAATCATGCTTACGCGAAGTAAGAGGGAGGCCAACAATAAAATCCATGCTGATATCCTCCCATTTCTAGGCGGGAATACTTAATGGTTGAAGTAACCCGGCCTGCTTCAAATAGTCAGCCTTAACTCTCTGACATGTGTTGCATTCTGCAACATATCGAGCAACTTCTCACTTCATTCTGGTCCACCAAAAATTCTTCTTTAGATCTTGGTACATTTTATTACTACCTGGGTGAATGGAGTATTTGGAGTGATGCGCTTCATCCAATATTTTCCATCGAAGCTCAAAGTCCCTTGGTACTACTAAACCGTTATTGAACCATAGGGTACCATCTGAGTCTTGTGTAAAGCATTTTGCCTTACCGTTCTTGATGTTTTGATGGATATGATTCATACCATCATCATCCTTCTATGCAGCAATGATTTCCTCACGAATGGTGGGCTATACACTAAGGTTGTTGATTACTATAGCCGGCAAAACGCGAAGGCTAGGTTCTGAGATAGCTACTTGGTTGCTGCTGTCCTGCAATTCCAGCACCAAATTATGGCAGTGTACCTTTCTACTTAGTGCATCGGCTACTACATTGGCCTTGCCTGGATGATAGTGAATCTCCAGGTTATAATCCTTGATTATTTCTAGCCACCGACGTTGTCTCATGTTCAGATCGGTTTGAGTAAAGATATACTTCAAACTTTTATGATCCGTGTAGATGTGCACTAAGTTTCTAAGCAAATAATGCCTCCAGATTTTTCGTGCAAGTACCACTGCATCTAGTTCCAAGTCGTGGGTTGGATAATGCTCTTCATGCTTCCATAGCTGTCGAGATGCGTAAGCAATGACACGACCTTCCTGCATGAGCATGCATCCAAGTGCAGTTCCAGATGCATCACAATATACGTCAAACGGCTTGGTGATGTCTGGCTGAGCTAATACTTGGGCAGTGGTCAATAATTTCTTCAATGTCTGAAATGCTTCTTCACAATCATCGTTCCAATCGAACTTCTTATCCTTTTTTAGCAGTTCCGTGATGGGTTTGGTTAGCCGAGAGAAATTCGGAATGAATCTACGATAATATCCGGCTAGTCCGAGGAAACTGCGTACTTGATGAACAGTTCTCGGTGGCTTCCAATCCAACACATCTTGAACCTTGCCAGGATCTACAGAGATACCTTCCGCAGAAACTATGTGACCAAGAAATGGGGCATGGTCCAACCAAAACTCGCACTTGCTGAATTTTGCATACAGCTTGTGATCTCGGAGGCGTTGAAGAACGATGTGAAGATGTTCAGTGTGTTCTTCCTTGAATTTGGAATAGATGAGGATGTCATCAATAAATACCACCACGAATTTGTCCAGCTCTGGCATGAATACCGAATTCATGAGGTACATGAAATGGGCTGGAGCGTTGGTTAATCCGAAAGACATTACTAGGTACTCAAACAATCCATATCTTGTAGAGAAAGCGGTCTTGGGAATGTCTTCTGCTCTTATCTTTATCTGATGATACCCTGAGCGAAGATCAATTTTGGAAAAGACCTTGGCACCAACCAATTGATCGAAAAGGATATCGATACATGGCAGCGGGTATTTATTTTTGATGGTAACTTCGTTCAATGGCCGATAATCAACCACAAGACGTAAAGATTTGTCCTTCTTCTTTACGAAGATAGCAGGGCAGCCCCAAGGTGAAGTACTTGGGCGAATGAATCCCTTTTCCAATAGCCCATTCAATTGCTTTTTCAACTCAGCCAGCTCGTTCGGAGCCATTTTATACGGTCGACGTGGTATTGGAGAAGTTCCTGGCTGAAGCTCTATCTTAAATTCCATGTCCCGGTTAGGGGGAAGACCAGAGATATCTTCAGAAAACACGTCGGGGAATTCACATACAACAGGAATACTTTCTAGTGCCACTCCTTCCAAATGGTAGGCAGCTAGAAGTTTCGATAAATCGGTGTTTAGAGGAAATATGCTTCGTCCGTGCAAGGGAGAGTTTAAGTACACAATACGGGGCTCGATATCTAGCATGGCTCTATGGGTTTTCATCCAGAACATACCCAAAATCAAATCAATTTCTTGGTGACTAAGCACGATAAAATCAGTGGGATAGATTTTCTGATTTATTTCTAGTGGGGTCTTGCATACTATTTGGTTGGCACAGATTTGTCCCGCGGGGGAACGAACGGTGTAGTATTTTTCTATAGCTTTGAGTTGAAGATTGAGTCTTTGCACACATGCTTGGCTAATGAAATTATGAGTAGCACCAGAATCAAAAAGTGCAAGGACAGGCTGGCGATAGAGTGAGAGCGTACCGGTCAGCACGGTTTCGCCCTAAGGGATATCTTCAGCATTGGTGTAGTTCACTTGGGCACCACGAGACGGTGCATTCACATTTCAGTTCTGGTTTGGACGCTAGTTCATGTTGTTGTTGTTGCGCCTAGGTGCGGTACAGTTCTTAGCAAAGTGGCCAGTGCGACCACAGTTGTAACATGGATAGTTGCCTCCACGGTCAGCAGGCTGTGGAGCACGAGCATTTGGGTTCCCTTGTTGCTGATACGGTGCACGATACTGATTGCTTTGCTGCTGGTATGGCACACGGGGAGGAAAGTTCTGCTGCTGTGGTGGCCTTGAGTAATTCTGTGCATGCGGACGTTGGAATTGCTGCCGCGGGGATGTCCTGTATCACTGTCCGATTGGTGAGGTGAATACCAGGCGATGCTTTGCCTGGGGGTTTCAGAGGCACTAGCAGGGGCCTTCCTCTTGCGATCTTCTTGTTCCACTTGGCGCATAGCACCTTCCTGGACAATAGCAGTATTGACCAGGTCATTGTAGGTGCCCGTCTACTGCCAGGTCCGACGTTCCTTCAGTTTGGCATTCATTCCTCGTAGGAATGCATACCTCTTCTTTTCCTCCATATTGACATACTCACTAGCATACTGGGCGAGGTGGTTGAAAGCTTCAGAATATTGGAGGACATTCCTCCCTCCTTGTTTCAGATCTGTAAACTCCTGCAACTTCCTCTGCACGAGGGCAGCTGGAATGAAGTGGGCACGAAATGCTGTCTTGAACTCATTCCACTCAAGACGGCATCCACTAGGCTGAGTAGCTTCATAATTTGCCCACCAGGCACTAGCAGAGCCCTGGAGTTGTTGGGCGGCGAACAGCACCTTCTGGTGCTCTGTGCAGTCCAGCAGACCGAACTTAGACTCGATCTGACGCAGCCAATAATCCGCGTCCAGAGGTTCCCTAGCACGCTCAAACGTCGGTGGATGGGTACCCAAAAAGTCCGAGTACGTGCACTGACGAGGCTGGTTATTGTTGCGGTTTCCCTCACGTCCTCCAAGGTTGGACGTATTCTCCACGAGTTGACGGAGCAACTCAGCTTCATTCTGCTGACGGTTGATCACTGTACCGAGGATTTCTGCCAGTGAGGGCTGAGCATTAGCTCCCTGTTGAGAGCTCTCAGGTCATCATGATTCCGAGTACGCACCATGCTGCAATTTACATGATTGCACATTAGTAATCTCTCAAATTAATCCATAGAAGTCACATGTGCAAGAATATAAATTGCCAGAGGCACACACAAAAATTCCAAAGGTAATAACCATTCTCATTAATCCAATTCGAAGTACATGGTTGTCCGAAGGGCATCATCACATAGTTCTTACACGCCTGCGTCAACGTCTAGCTACGGTATTGCGGACACATTATGCAAGATTCATAATCCTACATCCGAACTCAAGATACATATACTACATGGGCATAAGACCGGGGGTAGCGAGTCATCTAATCCTGCTCTAAATCTTCTGGCTTTGCGGGTTCTAGCATTTCCACATCATTAATTTCAGCGGGTGCCATCTCTACGTCCTCTTGTTCTCCATACTCCAAGGTGATCTCATCCCAATTCCCTTAACCAGGAAGATGGGCAGCTTTGAACGCATCAAAATCATCTTGAGTGTCGATCATATTGATGAGGACATCACCATGCTAGATACGCGCATATCATGACCTTCCCCAAGTTACAAGTCGTCACCAACTCGGTCGCCGTGTTCGTCTCGGATTCAGCCGACACCCTTTCACGGTTTTGATGATATCTCCCACATCCGACATCCAAACAAGGCGTTCTTTGATGCGATGGAAAGAGGACGACGACGCCGTCATTTTGGTTCTGGTCCTAGCTCCAGAAGGGCCGTGAGTCATAATTTGTGACCATGACAAGGTGCTGTGTCACCTATTTTGGTCCAACTTGGCCATGTATCGTGTCGGGCCTTAAGCCCATGTTGTGGGCGCCCCCCCTGGTCGCCCCAAACCTAGGACGTCTTTGTTTCCTACATAAACTCAGTAGCCCGCCGTCTTTTAGTCTGGGGTTTGTTTAGTTCAGTTTTCCAGAGAGAAACTTGATCGAATTATTGTAACTGTGGCGACAAGTCCTTTTACTGTAATCCAGGGCCCCTGTTCTTGTTCTACACCACTGTGGTGATTAGTCCTTTTGTGATTAGAGCTTGAACCTTTTCTTTTGATTCACTTCATCCATATTTGCAATTTCAGATTGCGTCTTTATCCTCTCTTGCTTGTGTTCTCGATTTCGCTTGTAGGAACAATCAAGTTGTGCTTGGTGTAACGGTTGCGGGGTTGGATCGTGTCTGATTCACGCCGGGTCGTCGATGCCGAGTTCCCCAAATTCGAGTTTATCCCCTTACCTCTCGGAAGATCGGGCCATATCTACATCAAGTGGTATCAGATTTCCAAGTTCCCCGTGAGGTATTATCGTGTTCTTCCCTTAGATTCGTTTGTGTTCATCACCTTTTGTCCATGAAAAAGCCTACAAAAAAAAAATTTCCCCCACCATCCCAGACACTGTTTAGCCTTTGCATAATTTAATTTCAGAATCCGTAGTGTTGAGTTTGGTGTCCTAGTCAAGTTCAGTTGCTGGTTTGAATTTGTGTTTCGATTCGGTTTGTGGTTTTGATCTCCGCTGCACACCACCATCACCATCGTGTTTTCATTGAATTCACCATCGTGTCAACCCACCCACCACACCCATAAGCTGCTGCCAACAAAACAACCCTATCCGATTCGGTTTCCCCCCCCCCCCCTCACCCTCAACCCTATCTTGACATACCTTCGGTAAAACACAGGCATAACTTTTTCGCATTCTGTTGCTCGATGGGCTGAAATTTTTACATCAGATTCTTGACTCAAAGTTGAGGTGACCCACACTGGGCTTTGCCCTGTGTGCCCACGGCAAAAATTCAGAAAAAAAATCAGGAAAAAAATAGAAAAAAAATTGTCAAGTCAAAAATAGCGCTTTCGGTGAACTTTGTGATTTTGCCTACCCTTTGTTTTTCCTCTGTTTGAGTTGAAACTTCTTGTGTTCGAAAAGTCATACAAAAAATCAAGATTTTGATTTGCAACCCCCCCCCACTGCTTGGGATATTTATTCAGTGCTACTATCTGTTATTGAATTGTGTTCCAGTGACATACATATTAGCCTTCCAAGCTATACATATTGCAGCACAGGTTTCTTCCTTGCAACTGTTACACCCAAGCTCAACTACAGATTGTGTCGACCTATTTGGCTTTGGTAAGAACACTTGCAAGATTGTGATACATTGCTTCTGATATTGTTTTTCACTTTCTACACCCTCTGCTGCCTGATAGTTGATAGGGCTAATCTTTTTGTTTAGTCTTGTCTTTGCTTTTTAACTATCTCAGAGAAAGGGAAAGGGACACCTGGAGAGTTGGAGTCCCCTACAGACTTCAATGATTGCGTCTCCAAGGCCGAGCTCACGAAGCTTCTTGCGGACCAGCGTACATTCATGGAAACGAAGTTTGCCGAGTTGATGGGTCACATCAACACTGGTGTCCAGCGCATTGAGGATGTTGAATGGACAACCTCCACCTCAATGAGCTGCTGCTGATGATGATTTTGACCGTGATGCAGACCGTCTTCAGCGTAATCGACACGGTATGGGAGGTAATAACAATCGTGGTAATTCTGATACTTTTGGTTAAGCCCAAATTTACATACCACCTTTTGCCGGTAGTGCTGATCCGGAAGCATACTTAGATTGGGAACTTGCTGTTGAATAGAAATTTATTCTCATTTAGTTCCTATTGAGCATAGAGTTAGACTGCTACTAGTGAGTTTACAGGTTTTGCTCTCTTTGGTGGAATGATCTTTGCAATACTAATGCTGCTATACCTGCCACTTGGCCTGTTTTGAAACAACGCATGAAATCTCGTTTTGTTCCTCCTTATTACCAACATGATTTACGTTTGAAATTACAATCTTTAACACAGGTAGTAAAATAGTAGAGGAATATTATCAGGAATTGCTTATTGGTTTAGCACGTTGTGATATACATGAAGATGATCTTGCAACTAGTGCTAGATTTTTTGGTGGTTTGAACCGTGATATCCAGAATATTGTTGACTATAAAGAGTGGAATAGGTTCCAGCCAATTGTATCATAGTGCTCTTAAGGCTGAACGAGAAGTACAGGGACGTTTTCACAAACAATCTGCAGGTCCAACACTGAGCAATATCTCCAGCAATGCACTGGAAGTAGAGAACTTGAAGAGTCATATTGCTAAGACACCAGCAACAACTTTCCTCTGCTCCTACTTCTGCGGCACAATCGTCTAGTGTGCAGCACCAACACCAGAAGAAGGTTACTACTTCCGGTACTAGGAGTGGCTCCTCCACCACATTATTTGCCACCGCTGCAAGGGCATGGGACATGTCTGGAAGGATTGCACTAGTCATCGTGCTTTCATCGCTACCACTGATGGTATGAAAGTTCTAGTGATGTTGAAGATGAATTGTGCTCGGATGCCAACCTTGTTGCAGATTCGACGGAGGAGCAGGAGGACTCCGCCAGGGGATTCTATTGCTGCCACGCGAGCTTTCCTAGCCTCATTGTAACAGCGCAATGTTGATCACTCGGGTGGGACAAGAGGAAGAACACAACGCAACAATTTATTCTACATGTACCTCATTGTTGCGGACCGCCGTGTTCTCACCATCATTGATACTGGGAGCTGTAACAGCCGTGTAAGTTCTGATTTGGAAAGCAAACATGGCTTGACAACGCATGCACTACATCAGCCCTACCACATCAAATGGTTCAACAACAGTGGTACGGCACAAGTAACTCGATCAGCACGCATACACTTTTTAGTAGGTTCCTATCAAGATTTTGCTGATTTTCATGTTGTACCTATGCAAGCATGTTCGCTTTTATTAGGCCGTCCATGGGAATATGATACGGATGCTGCCCATCATGATAGAACAAATACATATACATTCGTGCATAATGACAGGAATATTACTTTGCGTCCGTTATTGCCTGCTGATATTAGAAATCATTTTAAACTACTTGCTGAAAATACTGAGAATAAACATGATAACAAACAACTTTCTGATGTTAAACATGAGGCTATTCAGTTAAAGGGAGGTGCTTTTCTTGCTATGACATCTACTGTTCCTGATCTTTGTGATAATCATGAGGCACCTTGCTATACTATGCTTTGTCATGATATATCTTCTATTGATGGTCATGTATCTTGTACTTTGTATTCTGCTAGTACTAACCTTTTGCAGGAGATTGATGCTGAGATGGAGTCGAGGGCGACTCCAATTCAAGAAGGGAAGGATGATGAGGACATCACCATGCTGGATACGCGCATATCATGGCCTTTCCCAAGTTACAAGTCGTCACCAACTCGGTCGCCGTGTTCGTCTCGGATTCAGCCAACACCACGGTTTTGATGATATCTCCCACATCCGACGTCCAAACGAGGCGTTCTTTGATGCGATGGAAAGAGGACGACGACACCGTCGTTTTGGTTCTGGTCCTAGCTCCAGAAGGGTCGTGAGTCATAATATGTGACCATGACAAGGTGCTGTGTCACCTATTTTGGGCCAACTTGGCCATGTATCGTGTCGGGCCTTAAGCCCATGTTGTGGGCGCCCCCCTGGTCACCCCAACCCTAGGACGTCTTTGTTTCCTACATAAACTCAGTATCCACCGTCTTTTAGTCTGGGGTTTTGTTTAGTTCAGTTTTCCAGAGAGAAACTTGATCGAATTATTGTAACTGTGGCAACAAGTCCTTTTACCGTAATCCAGGGCCCCTGTTCTTGTTCTACACCACTGTGGTGATTAGTCCTTTTGTGATCAGAGCTTGAACCTATTCTTGTGATTCACTTCATCCATATTTGCAATTTCAGATTGCGTGTTTATCCTCTCTTGCTTGTGTTCTCGATTTCGCTTGCAGGAACAATCAAGTTGTGCTTGGTGTAACGGTTGCGGGGTTGGATCGTGTCTGATTCACGCCGGGTCGTCGACGCCGAGTTCCCCAAATTCGAGTTTATCCCCTTACCTCTCAGAAGATCGGGCCATATCTACATCACATATCCTGCTCAAAACGTTCGGCATCTAACAAGGCTTGATCACGCTCTTCTATAATCATGTCCATCTCCTCATTCTTTGCTTCGATTTGTTGGTTCAGTTCTAAAATGTCCACATCCTTAGCTCGCTTTTTTGCTTCCAAAAACCGGAGGGCAGACTGATACATGTCCAGTAGTCGGCACAAGTTGGTGCATAAAGCGAATGTGGAAAGGCCATAATACTCTATTATGGGCAGGGTCATGATGGCGGTGGTTTGGATCGAAGATGAAGTCCACACGCCTAATCCACTCAAAATCCATCACGTCATTGATGGGCAGCAAGGCGACGGGTGTTCCAACAACATCATGCTTGCGGTCTTCACAGAATTGTGTGAGTGCCTTGAAAGCAGCAATATTCCAAGTGGTGGGTAAATCGGTCCCAGAGACGTTAACAGTCCAAGACTCCCATGTCGGAGTAAATGAATAATTGGTGGGAACCGCCACATGAACGACACAGGAGGTAACTCCATACTCCTGATATTCCTTGCCAACATAAGTGGGAGGAGTGTGATATCCGAACCCCTGGAGAATTCTCCAGAACAGGTGAACCATCTCGTGAATTCCAAACCGTCGGTGATCTCCCAACCCGGTGGGGCTTGTTCATTGTTTTCAGCCATCTACAAGGAAAGTACTTTGATTGAGTCAAAACGTATCTTATGAAGCCTTGATTGCAATAAAGATAGCTAAAATAGTACGACCAATTCACAACGTGAGTCAACATATCCTTAAGTACATGGACTCGGAATATGTGACCATCGAGCTACAAAAGCATATCACGTAGTGATCCCAAAATACAACATTCTCGCATGAATCAACAAAAGCTACCAACCCATCCAATCCTACCTACATGACCTAGTCCGATCTACCACGATCCCTAGGTCCTGTCTCCAACTGGTGCCTCATAGTCTACATCAGACTCCTCGTCCGTATCCTCCTG